>QLPN01000224.1:14341-67154 GCA_003314395.1 Albatrellus ellisii
GGGGGGGGGCATGAGAGTAAGTAAAAGAGCTGACAACACTGTGAGTGAGTCCCCTATCCATCCAGATGGGCACAATCCATCACCTCCATGTGCTTCCTGTGTTCCACTATGGCACTACCTGAGATCTGAGGTTCTGCCACTTGACAGGCTTCTGAAGATGCAGCATCCCCATGGGGTACCCACATTATTGATGGTGCTTATGCCATATTAGTGGGCCTGGTGTATGGGTTAGGTGGTGATGTGGTGTGGGTGTATGAGGAGCATGGAGTGAGAAAGAGTGGGGATGGGTGAGGATGAAGTGCTGAGGCCAGAGGGACCTGCAGGGCCCATAATGTGCAATTGCCAAAATAGTGACTTGGCTTGGGTTCAAACCAAGGACCTCCCTTACTCCAGGTGGGTGCTCTAACCACTGAGCTACCAGGCCTTGTCTAAGTGAAGTGCTAATAGCATGATGTGGAGCTGTCATGACTACTGTAGAGTTGTAACTCTGCTATGAAAGTATTGTATCTCTGTTACAAAGTGTAGTAGCACATGTACAGGGTTGGGCATTTGACCTTAACTCCAACATGTATATGATGATCTTATATAGTACAACCCTAGGTCACAGGGTATCCTACTGGGATAATTATAGTACATGACACATCAGCATCAAAGAAAAGGGAATGTTCTAGAGAAACTGTGCTATGATGGAATGTAAGAAATAAAGCTATGGCACAGTTGTTCTAGTAAATGTGATCAGAACATCAGACATGAAAGAAAACATAACACTATCACTCTTATTGTTACATCCCACACAATTGACTTTCCTTGTAAGCTTTTTGATGTAGCATATTAATTGTCCCATAACAATCTTGAATTCAACTCTCTATGTATAACACAGAAGTCATGTCTGGATCACACATAATTCTTCTCACAAACATATATCTATGTTGTCCAATGCCATGCTTTATTGTTACATGTACCTCAACAATGATATATATGTACCTGTGTTGAAATTCAAGACATGTTTGATTGGGGTCTGCTCTGCACCAAGTGCCCCCTTGAATGCAAAAATGGCACAATAGTGTTGTATATCCAACATTCATAATTTTATATATACATGCAATGATGAGCAAATGCAGCAATGCCTGGAGTGTGGTCAAGATGCATGATCTGCTTGAGGTGGAGGATGGTGATGCTTTTCCAGAGCTGGGAGTGGCAGAAGGAAGCATTGACTATCTGCTGTCTGGAATCCTTGGGGATGACAGGCAGGATTTGGTGAAAGTCCCCACCAAAGAGCACAGAAATCCCCCCAAATGCAACCCCATCCTCCAGCAGGTCTTGTAAGGTACAATCCAGGGCTCCCATGGCATAGCAATGATGATGATCCCAGTCTCCTTCAGCAGCCCCTCATGGTCAGAGTTGCACTTCAGATTGCAGGTGGAGGTTTCATGAAGGGAGATGGGGGTCTTGAAGTGAGAGTGGGCAGTGCAACCTCCATCCAGGAGAAATGAAGCTATGCCTGAGGAGGCAACATAGAGAGCAGCCTTGCCCTTGACAACACAACAGTTGTTACAAGGCACTTGCTTTGGCACCTTGTAATGTGTTTTCTTTTTTTCTTTTTTTCTCTTATATCTTACTTACTATAAGCATAGCATTAACTACAGCTTAAGCTTAGCTCATACTTATAGTAAGGATTCTATCTTTTCTTTCTTTATAGTACTACAGTATTTACATACTGAGCTGTGAGTTTTACTCCAAGTACTATAAAGACTTATCCTTTCCTTTTCTTTTTATTCTTCCTTTATTTATTATAACATTTACTTGCTAAGGACTATTACTATATGATTAGCAAGGACTCATCTTATTTCATCTCTGTTTACCTTTGTTTACATCTCATTTGTTTCACACTTGTGGCTAAGCCACTTACTATATTCATGGATACATCTTAGGTTATGTGACATCATTGATTGCTGTGCAATCATTGTTGATCCATGAACCTTATTTGTTTTATACTATCTTTAGAACTCTAGTTTTGTATAAGTAGTTGAAAGATTGGTGGTCTTAAACCCCAGTCTTGTCAACTTTGCAATCTAGGGATTCTCCTATACTGTGCTTGATCTAAAAGCTCACTACAATCTTGCTTCATTCTCTAAGAACTAAGTCTAAGATCTCTAAGTCACTCTAAAGCATTAACTAAGACATCCTAAACTCATCACCCTGGATCCTCATTTAGTCATTGGTGGTATCATCCTCATCACTATCTTGTTGATTCCATTCTTCATTGTCATCAAGAATGGTTACTACCTTGTTACCAGGGGTATTATTACCACAGCCCTTCCCTAAGACCATCCAATAGGCTGCTCTTAGCAACAGTGTTGACATGACTCTAGGCTTACCAATGTACTCCTTCCTTTTTCATCTCTCTACTGTACACACACACACACCTACATACATATGCACACATGTCCCCTTGCTTATGCTTCCCTGGTCCATGCACTACCATAGATACTATAAGTAGATGGTGATGCCCTTGTGTAATAGACAAGAACTATTCTAGTTCCTCTCACATACATGGCCTGTGCTTATCAAACAGCAGCAATGGTGTTGCAGAGATAGGTCTTCCCACAACCTCCTGCACCATAGAGGAAGGAGGTATTGCCCTGGTTCCCATCAACAGAGGCCATGACAGCATCAAATGCAGACTTCTGCTCCTCATTGAAGGTGGAGTAGTGGTCTTCAACTTGCAGAGTGAGGTCATAGATGTCATGATCAAGCTTATCTTGCAGAAGGAGGTTGCCAAGAACTTTCCAGTGGTGCTGGGAGAGTGGCTTGGGAGGGAAGTCATGAAGGTGCTTGCCCATCTTGCTGAGGATCTTGTCCAGGAGGTAGAGGCCATAGTCATGGACTTGCTCCTCAGTAGGATCAGGGAGATTGTGATGGGTGATGAGGGCATGGTGCAAATCATCACATAGTTTTGCTTTGTGATGATCCCACATGATGGTAGGGTTGGATGGGGTATTGTAGTAGAGGATGGAGGCAAAGAGAGAGTGCAATTGACCACCAGTCTGCATCTCCCCAGCCTCTTGCAGGCACTGATCCCATTCACCATCATCCTCCAGGTGACCTCTAGCAAGACAGGCAGCCTTGTAAGTTGCATGGACCACCCCATTGCAAGTGCACAGATCCTTCCAGTCTGTTGCCCCCTTGATGATGATCAGAAGCATCCTGAGGTAGAAGCACTCCCCAGCAGATGGATGGACAAAGTACATGTGACCAATGGCAAAGCCCCTCTGTCTTGGCTTCCACTGATTCCCCTTCTGTTCCCACACAAAGTGCTGAGGAAAGTCCTGGTAGAAGTACTGGCAGGCACTGGCAGGATACTGCTGGTTGGCCTTGAACCACTCTGTCAGGTGTGTCTTCTTGGCAGAGGGGTGCTCCAGGACTTCCTCAGGGTCATCACTTGCTTGGAAGTAGACCTGCTGCTCATTCTCCACATGGATGGGAAGGCGATAGACTGTGAGGAGCTCCTGGTGCATGGGGAACTCAAACATGTGCCAGCATGCCTCTGAAGGACCAATGTAGCGCACATCAATGTAGTCCTGGACTTCATACACATCCCCAACCTGCACAGTAGCCTGATCTGGACCCTTGTAGATGTACTTGTGGATGTACTTGACTGCCTTGACTGAGGCACAGACCTCCAGATTGATGTGGCAGGCATATTTTGCAAGCAGGTAGGGGTTGTAGGGGATGACATCACAGTTGGTGAACACATGGACTTTGTTTTGACTGAGATGCTTTGTGAAGGTGTGCCCATTGTCTGGCCTGGCATAGACTGGATATCCATCCTCCCCAAAGTGAGTCTCCTCAGAAAAGCCCTTGGGGTAGTGCTTGCTGCAAAGCCATTGCTGGTTGTTGTCCTTCTTTCATGCAAGGGGCTTTCACATGGTCAGGAGCACCACAGGGGCCATGAAGCATGTACTTGGTGACACATTCATGGAGCTTTGGATGGAGGACAGGATCAGGGAGCTGTGCTGAGACAATGCTGTCCACATGATTGGCATCATGGATCTTGTATGGGGCCTTCAGGATGATGAGGAGATGCATGTAAGGGAGGCCACACTTCTGGAACTCTATGGTGTTGACACTGCCAGCCAGCTCTCCAAACAGCCCAGCTTTGATGTCATCCAGCAGGGCTTTCTTCTTCTGGTTGAAGACACAAGCAACAATGTCAGGGTGATCTGCAGCAGTCTGGGATGTGCCATCATCATACTTGAGGAGTGCCTCCTGGATCTCAGGCCAGTTGGGGTTTGCAGTCTTGGTGAGGAAGATGTCTTGTTTGCACCCATAATGACAAATGGCCATGGAGTCTTGGAGGAGCTGGTACATATGCCTTGCACTGCCCTGGTGAGTGGAGGGAAGGACAATGCGCTGACCCTGCTGTCCAAGATTGACTGGAGCACCATCTTGGTTGCCATGAACTGCATCATGAAGCCCTTTGTACAGATCTGCACATATCTGTTTTTGATGTGTCCTGACCCAGTAAAGATTGCTCTCCTCAATTTATGCCCAGGCATCAACCAAGTACTGCTGAAAGAGCTTGCCACTATGAAAGATGATGTCTGCCTCATTCATTGAGTCTGGTGAAGGCACGGTATGCATAGTAGCAGGTCTGGGAGACATTCTTACAATGCATCTGACCACCTGGACCTGGCTGTGATGGCATATTGAGGTGGAAGCCAGAGTCACCTTTGGGGAAGAGGAGGACATGGTGTAATGGGGAATAGCTATGGTGCAGATGACTGATCCTCCTAAGGTTACCTCCATGCAGGTGCACAATGATGTCATGATGCAAGTCCACTTGCTGTCCTCCACCTCCAGGAATGATGGCAGCAATCTCCTTTACAGTGGGAGCATTGTATCTGCATAGGTCTGTGTTGGGATCCACAGCGATGCAAACAGCCACATTGACCTGCTCTTCTGGAGCCTTGTCCTTGAGGATCTCATGAGCTTGCCTGTACATGTTGATGTAAGGGTTGTTGGCAAGCAGCATTGTGTGGAGATCCAGCATGGTGGATGGGTCAAGGTTAGAGTTGTTGGCCTGGCATGCATTGACAGCATCATCAGGATCAAGGACATAGAGCTGAGCATAGTGTGGTGTGACTCCAGGATTTGGAAGGAGGGCACCCATCTTGTGATGATGGGAACCATGGAGTTTGAATGCATAAGGCTGAGACCCAGCAAGAACAGCATCATTGACATTGGCAGCAACAGATGTGAATGCAAATGCAGCATTGTACTGGTGTATGTTGCTCCTGAACCTTTTTGCAAGTGGATCACTGCCCTTCAACAGTCTGGAAAGAGTGGGTGGTGGCTGAGCAAAGGGAGGGAGCTGGACCTGGCCCTGCAGGCAGCACATGCCAAATTGAAGATGGATGTTAGATGCCAACTTCTCAGACAGAAAGTGAAGAGCATGACAGTGAAGGCATTCTTTATCCATGGGACCAAGGTTATGGCAGTGTTCAGGCTCATGATATTCCTGACAGCCAAGAGGGATGGGGAGTGGAGGGGGTGCAGGAGGCTGTGGCTGATCCACTCCAGGATAATTTTGCTGAGGCTGATGATGCTGAGACATTTGGATATTGAAGTCCACGTCCTGGACATGCTCCTGAGATAGCTGCTGATGCTGGTCCTGTGCTGCTTGCTATACCTGTCCTCCAGTTTTCTCCTAGAAAAATCAGCACAAATGAGCCTATGACCTAGTTTAAATATATATGTTGCAGTTACTGACCTGTGCTGGCTGTTGTGGATGTGCTGCTGCAATTCCCTGTGCATTTTCTGTGACTTGCTGCTCCAAGACCTGATGCAAGGATATAAATCCAGATTAGATTGTAATCAGATTTTATATATATACCACAATATGACTGACCTGTACATGACCCTCCTGCTGCCCTCCAAGATTGCTTCTGTGATCCCTGACATTTGCAGATTGATTTCTCCCAGCTGCAGCCTGTGCTTTGTGCTGATGTACCCACTTAGCATGACACTGTTCAAAGCCCTGATGCAATTGTTGATCATGATTGATGTGCTGCTGCTGCTGCTGCTGTGCTGGATTGGCAGGTCCAGGAACCCCAGGATGCCCTTGAACAGGGACAAGTCAATGGTGTGGATATGGAAAGGGGAAAAGCATAGGCTGATATCCATATGGGTATGGATGATGGTACAGGTATTGTGCTGGGTTGTAGTTAAGGGGAATATAATATTGTACAGCCTGATACTGCTATGCTGGAGGGGGAAGAGGAGGATATTGTGGGTGGAGATGAGCAGGATAATAAACAAATGCAGGGGCAAGGGGATTATGGGGGGCAGGGGTGGGAGGGTTCTGGGGGAGAGGGGCAGGGAGAAGGGCAGCCTGGGGCACTTGGTCAAAGTTAGGCTGTGGAATATCTCCCACAGGAGGATCCCTTTGCTGGGCATCATGTGATGATGGTGATGTAATTTGTTGCTCATGTTGCCTCCTATCTTGCTCATGCTGAGTTTGGCAAGTGTGCTCAGGAGTGTGTGGTGGTGATCTAAGAAAAAGGAGGGATGGAGTTAGTCATACAGAATTGAGAATTGAGAGGTGTAGATGATGACATACCTCTGATATGCATGCTCATGCTGGATCTCAGGGCTTTTATTTGCATCAGGCAGTTCTGGATCGAAAAGCTCATGAAATGTTAGCAAAGAAAAAATGAATGAAACCAAAAGGAGAAACATACCTATGCAATTGAGCATGTTGCTGTGCATCTGGGGGTGGTGTTTCATATTGAAGAGACCTAGGGCTGTCAGAGGATATATATATATTTAGAAAAGGATGAGAGATAGAAATGAATGAAGAAGCATGCCTTGAAGTATTATCCATTTGAAAAAAGAAAGGCAGCTGTGAAAAAAACCAAGAGCCAGAGCCAGAGCCAGAGCCAGAGATAGAGTTGCCAGATCCTCCACACACCCCAGATAGTCACAGTCAGAGGAAATTGCCACAAGGCAGTGTCAGATCACAATGCTTATGCCTTTATTATAAAAGGTGCAACTCAGGTATCACCCCTTTTCTGTTAGACAGGTGGAAGTGAGGTTGAGAGCAAAGCTGCTGAGCACCACAGAATGAGAGAGGTCCAGCAATTGAATGAACAACTGCCTTTGGCAACAGCAAACTAAGGCTGTGGTGGTAGACTTCACAATCTTTTGGCTTTGTCTCTCTGAAAAGACCACCAAGAGCAAGCTTTGGACAGAAAGGAAGTGAAATGTTTCTTCACAAAAAAGAGAGAAACAGTCTAATAAGATAAGCTAACAAGAAAGATCCCAGAGTAGGTGGGTGGAAAGAGGAAAGATGAGCTATTGATGAAGTCACTTTGATGTGCTGTGCTGCACACACAGGAATTTTGTGCCACATGTATGTACTGTGCTGCCATGCATGGCACACCACACCAGGAGTATTTGAACATTGAATCCCTAAGACCATCCAGTAGGCTGCTCTTAGCACCTGCCAGGTGTTGTTGCTGTGTCCAAATGAGGATTCTGTATCATGAAAGTCACACAGCATGCCTGGTATGCTTGCATATTCTGCAGAAATGTCATTGCTGGTGGCACATAGACTGTGTCTACTGTGGCAGCTGCTACTGTCTGTGTGTACATTTCAACATCAATATACAGGAAAAAATAATAAGAGATCCTTTAAACAACATCATTGCAGTGCAGACTCAGTTCATCAGCTGGCCAGCCAGTGCATGCCACTTTCTTTGCCATGCCCATGCTCTAAAAGGACAATGGGAGCTGTGCACTGCTGGTGTTCCACCATGATGTGCCCATGCTGCTTCTTTGCAGTCTGCAGGTGCACACATGTGATCACAAAGGTAAGTGAGGGCAGGACACCACTGATTGGCAGAGCAAGCTATGCAGGCATGGAAGTGTTGGGGGGCTGTGAGGCCAATGCTGACTAGTGAGGTCACACAAGAGCACACAAAGAGCAGGGCAAGAAAGATGATGATAATACTTCAAGGACTTACTCACTATAAGTGGATATCCCAGATGTACTAAGCTAAGGAAATACATGCTAGCAAAGTACAGTATATATAGTAAAGGAGCCAGTGCACAGACTGTGTGCTGTCACTATAGGGCAGGCATATGTAAGTAAGATATGCAGCATCTGTGAGAAGCTTTGTAAGTATGTGTGGGAATTGTAGTCATAAAAGTATAGTAATTGGCCTGATGACAAGTAGGATATGAGTCATAAAATATCAGATAAGATTGAGATTAGATGTATAGTACAGATCTTGAGCAATATGATCAAGAGAAGTTGTAAAATGATAAGAAAAATGAATGTGTCCTGACAGGGGCACTTGGAGATTTGAATATGGCTCCCATGATCTCTGTCAATCAATTTGAGTCTCTTACACTGTTCTACAGACAAACCTTACTTTTGCTGCTCACAAAGTTGTGCAGATTCAACAGGACCCATGGGTGGGCAGTTTGGCCTGGTGCATGCATGGGTGGATGTGGCAGGCAGTACATCTGTGCTAAGAGTGGCCTATTGGATGGTCTTAGGGAAGGTTTGTGATAATTATACCCCTGGTAACAAGGTAGTTGTTATGTGCTTCATAAGTGTAATAAATGTTCCTGATGATGATGAAGAGAGGGATCAATGAGATAGTGATGAGGATACCACCAATGACTAAATGAGGATCCAGAGTGATGAGTTTAGGATATCTTAGCTATGCTTAGAGTGACTTAGAGATCTTAGACTTAGTTCTTAAGGTTTAAGGTAAGCTTAGGTCAAGCACAGTTGTAGGAGAATCCCTGGATTATGTAGTTGACAAGACTGGGGTTTAAGATCCCCAGGCTTTCAACTACTTATACAAAACTGGATGCTCTAAAGATAGTACAAGTAGTTAAGGTTCACTGATCAATGATCATTGTGCAGCAATCAATGAAGTTATGTGACCTGAGGCATGTCCATAGTAAGCTAAAGTGAAGTAGCCACAAGCATGAGTGAAACAAGAGGTAAACAAAGACAGATAAAGATGAAAGAAGATGAGTCCTTGCTGATTGTATAGTAATAGTCCTTAGCAATCAAATGTTATAATAAATAAAAGAAGAAGCACTTTATAGTATGTGGAGCTAAGCTCACACTTTAGTATGTGAATACTAACATACTATAAAGGGTAAAATATAGAGTCCTTACTATAAGTTGGAGCTAAGCTCACAGCTGCAGTTAATACTATGCTTATAATAAGTATGATAAAAGAAAAAAGAAAAAAAAAACCATTACAAGGTGCCAAAGCAAGTGCCTTGTAACAATCTGCTGGACTCAATGATGTGGTGTGAGCTGATGTGTGCATGAATTGCAGTTCCTAATAGACATCAGCAGGTGCAGTGTATGTCATGCTGGCTGTGATCCAAGGACCACTACCATGTGATTATGCATGTTGAGATGGTGTTTTTCTTGCACTATTCTTGCTCAGCATGCTGATGTTGGTCCTGCAGGCCTTGCATACATGATATTATCAATTTTGTTGTATTTTGAGTTGTGATGAAGATTTATCCACAGCAGGCCCTGTGTTTCCTCACTGATTCTAGCAAAGGGATATTCATGACTGTGGTCATGAGTGTTTGCTATTGATAGCCCCAAGAATACTGTTGGTGCTAACTACTCTCCTTTGCAACTGTCATTGGTATGATAAACTACTCTTACCTGGCATGGCACTGATGTATATGTGCACAAGGTGGTTGAACTAGGAATCTGTGCTGGCATGTGCTGGAGAATGGATGTTGTGTGCCCTTTTTCCCTAGTCATTGTCATTCTTTCATCTTCAACTCACATGGAAACCCTCAGCTCACCTATAGCATGACAGGTATTTTTCCAGTCTACCAAACAATTAGTAAACCTATACAGTCTTTTTGTTTTGCATTTAACTTTCACAGTCAGAGGTATTCATTTCATTTCATTCTTTCCATTGATTTGTAATTTACATGAGGTGCATATGCCACATTTGTGGTGACATGTATGAAGGGATGTGGGTGGGGTGGAAAATGTGTATGGATACATATGGGTATGGGTATGGGTATCAGAGTCCATGCCTGCCAAAAACCCATACCTGTGGCCACATGGGTCTATGGGTTTTCCAGTCTACAATAGCAGCCCCACAGTTGGTGATGTTTCTGTTTTACCTTTTGGTTTCACAGTTTAAGAGGTGTTTGTTTTTCTGTCCTTCTATTTATTTGTAATCTACAAAAACACTGCATGCCATCATTGCTATGGGTGGTCAATTATCTGCCTCATCTATGGTGACTATAGCATCACCATGGTCACTTTCTGTTCATTTTTCTTTGCCTATTGTTGAGTGCTTGTGACTCACAAAATATTGCTCTCAAACTCTGTCATTCACACCATCTGTGTTACTCATATTCACATGTCACTCTATATTTAGGTCACTCCTTTGTTCCCCTTTTATCACATGTCCATTGTTCTTCTGAGTTCAAACCTTACATTGTTTACTTGAACTCTAATTTATTTTACATAGATAAACCTTCCTTCATATGCTCCCTCAGTTCAGCTTTTCTTCCTCCTGCTGAAGCATCACTCTTCTATTTTTCCTCACTCCTCCTTTGCTTATAACTATACCTGTGAGGCACACACTAAGACAGCAAGGTCACAACTGAAGAGAGAAGGGGATTGGCGAAGAATGAGACAATACACTTGAGAACAGTCATGCTGTGTAGTGGATATCTCAGATGTATAAAGCTAAAGAGCTATCTACTACATGAGAGTCTTTATATACTACAGGGATCAGTGCACAGACCATGTGCTGTCACTGTAGGGTAGGTGTATGTAAATAAGATGTGCAGCATCTGTGAGAAGTATCAGTAAGCAATGTGCAGCATTGCACTGCATCAGTAAGTGTCTGTGGGAAATGTAGTCATAAATGTACAGTAAGCAGCCTGATGACTAAATGAATATGAGTCATAGATAATTGCGATAAGATCTACTAATGATCTGATAAGATGAGATAAGATATCTCTAGTAGATCTCAAGCAATAAGGATGAAAGAAATCATAAAATGAAGAGAAAAATAAGTACATTCTGACAAATACCCCCCTTCTTAGGGCAAGACAACTCGATGAGCAAAGGAAACACCTGTTGAACCAAAACCTTTTTCTCCACGTTGTGTATCATCTAAAGAATCAACTTCTTTGACTTTAGTGAGGGATATGTGTTCTAGGATCAGTTGAGCAATTCAATCTTTGATATTGACAATGAAGTCATTATCGCTGAGATTGACTAATAGGATTTTAACAGATCCATGGTAATCTGAGTCAATAACTCCTGCTCCAATATGAATGGAATTTTTGACAGCCAGACCACTGCAAGGAGCAATATGTCCATAGCAGTTGTCTGGTATAGCCAAGGAGATTTGAGTATCAACCAGTTTCTGACTGTGCACAGGAATTACAATTTCTTCTGTGCTATAAAGATCTAATCCAGTGGCATGCTCTGATCCATGAGTGGGTAGAGTGGCTAAGTCAGAAAGTCGTTTGATAGGGATAGAACAATGTTGAATAGATCAAATAGCAGTAGGATGTGTGGTATGGAATTCTTTGACCAGTTTGGGTATGTCTTTGTTCATAACATGTGCTGGTTCCCAGGAATTTTCGTCTTCTGGGTAATTCTTCCATTTGATAAGATATTGAACATTCCCATGATATTTTCTGCTGTTTAGGATCTTTTTGACTTCATATTGTTCAACATTATCCTTGATGATGGGAGGTGGAGGGACTTTTACAATTCATTCCAGAATATCATTTGGAGAGTATGGCAATAGTTTGACGATATGAAAGACTGGGTGCATTTTCATAGATTTGGGAAGTGCTAATTCATATGCATTATTTGAAAGCACTTTGGTGATTGAATATGGGCCCAATCTTTTATGATCCAATTTCCGAGTAGGTCATCCAGTCTGTATGTTAGATGCGTCTAACCAGACTTTATCTCCAATCTGATATTTAGGAGTCTTCCCTTTGTGCGTGTCATAGTATTTCTTCATATCATCAGCCACTTTCTTTAATGCTGATTCTGCATCTTCCCTCGTCCTCTTCAACCCTTCAACGAAATTTTCTACCCAATTGATAGTGGATGTCTTGCCCAGTTCGAATCCCATACATGGATTTTGTCCAGAGTTTAACATGAAAGGAGAGTATTTTGTCGAGGCATTGACTTGATTGTTATAGCAGAATTCTGCCATTAGCAACCAATTCATCCAGTCTGATTGATGGTGGTCTACAAAAATGCAGAGGTATTGTTCAATTTCTTGATTAATCCTCTCTGTTTGACCATCTGTTTGTGGATGATATGCCATAGATAGGGCTGTTTTAATACCCAGTAATCAATTCAACTCCTTCATCATTTTGGAAGCAAATTGAGGACCATGATCAGATAAAATCTTCTCAGGTAATCCATGATGCTTCCAAATGTTATCTCTGAACAATCTTGCTACACCTTCAGCAGTTACATCTGATGTTGTTGCCATAGTGTGAATCATTTTTGAAAAACAATCAATGACCACTAGAATTGAATCATATCCTTGGCTGTCTGGTAATTGTGTGATAAGATTGGTGGATATAATTTGCCAAGGATGTGATGGTATTTCATTTGGAGTCAATTCTCCTTGAGGTTTTTGAGTGATCGTCTTCGTTCTTTGACATATGTCACAGCTTTTGACATATTTCCCAATGTATGTTGCCATTCCTTTCCACCAAAATGTTCTTGACACTATCTCCAGTGTCCTCCACTGTCCTGGATGTCCCACGATTGGGGTATCATGACATTGTTTGATGACATCTGCTCTACAACTGTCTGGGACAAGGATTTTATCTTTGTACATGAGTAATCCCTTTTTGTTTTGTCCCCAGCCTGCTATGGTAGCTGTTTTGCATTTGTCTGCTGACAATTCTACCCACATTTTGACATCTCTGTCTTTCTCTTGTTTGTCTGCTATTTTCTGAAGGAGTGGGATATTGTTTGTCATTACTGCTTGTATGTGATTTGGTTTGATGAAAAATTCTGGTTTAAGCAGTATGACATTCTCATTATCATGTTCCACCCCCACTTTATGATCTGCTTGTCTTGAGAGGAGATCAGGTTTGGCCAAACTCTTCCCTGGTCTGTGGGAAAGGTGAAAGTTGAACCTAGAAAGAAATAGAGACCATCAGGCCTGGTGACAGTTCAATTTCTGGGCACTCATAAAGTACTCTAGGTTTTTGTGATCCGTAAGGATCTCAACTGTACTATCTGTTCCTTCGAGATAGTATTGCCACTGCTCCAGTGCACATATAATGGCCAGCATTTCCTTGTCATAAATGTCGTAATTCCTCTCTGCTGGTGATAATCCTTTGCTGATATATGTGACTGGATGCCACTTCTCATCATCTCTCATTTGTGATAGAACTGTGCCGGTAGCATACCCTGAGCTGTCTGCTTCCACAAGATATGGGCGGTTTGGTTCAGGAAAGACTAAAACAGGCTTGGAGCATAGTGCTGTTTTAAGATTTTTGAAGGAGTCTTTTTGTTCCTGATCCCAACGCCATTTGCTATCTTTTTGTAGGAGAGCATTCAAAGGTTTCACTATGTTGGAGAATCCTCGAATAAAGCGACAATAGAAATTGGTAAACCCTAAGAAAGAGCAGACTTCGGTAACAGAGGTTGGAACAGGCCATTCAGCTATCCCTTGGACCTTGACAGGATCCATCATGATTTTGTCAAAGGATATTTTGAGGCTGAGATAATCGATTTCTGTTTTCTCAAAGTTGCATTTTTCGGGTTTCAGATATAGTTTGTTGTCACGTAAAATTATGAGAACTTCTTTGACTATGCAATGGTGTTCCTCCATTGTTGCAGTGAAAATGAGGATATCATCCATATAGACCACCACCTTACCCCTAGCGATGAGTTCTCTGAAGAGATGATTCATCATAGTTTGAAATGTAGTGGGGCTGTTGGTGAGTCCAAAGAACATAACAAGTGGTTCATATAGACCTTTGTTTGTGATGAAGGCAGCCTTCCATTTGTCTCCTTCTTTAATACGAACATTGTTATATCCCCATCTTATATCAAGTTTGGTGAAATATTTAGCCCCTTTGAGTTTATCTATCAATTCTGAAATGAGAGGTAATGGATAGGAATTCTTGATAGTAATCTCGTTGAGGTGTCAATAATCTTGGATTGGACATAATTCACCTGACTTCTTTTTGATAAAGAAGAATGGAGAAGCCATAGGTGATTTAGAAGTACGTATTCATCCAGATCTTAGATTTTCTTTGACAAATTTCTCCAACTCTTGTTGTTCAACAAAGGATAGGTTATACACCTTTCCCATATGCATCTTTGCTCCAGGCTTCAATTCGATAGTGTGATCCCAAATTTGTTTTGGAGGCAATTCATCAAAAGATTCCTTTTCAAAAACAGATTTGAACCCATGATACGCTTTGGGAACAATATCTTCAAAGGATTTCTTTATCTTCTTTTTCTCTGCCTCGATAGCTAAATCTTGGGATATATTTTGAATTGCCGCATCCTTCTCATCATCTCCTATCATGATGCAGAGAATGTGGTCTTCCTTCTGTACTTCGTCTTCATCATCATCGTCAACTTCAACTGTTTTTGGTATTTCTTGTTTCAATTTTTCCATCTTCTTCTTCTTCCATTCTTTCCTATCTTCAACAACTCGTACATGGCACCTTCATGGACATCTGGTAAAGAGAATTGCTCCTGTGTTCCAGTCTATTTCGGGGTTATGGATTTTAAGCCAGGTTTCTCTGAGTATGAGATTGACTTTGCCTAGTCCTGTGACACAGAAGGTTGTTCGTTCTGTGTGACTTTGGACTTTGATGATTAAATCCACAGTTTCTGTGATGGATCCTTGTTCATTTTTGGTTCCATCAATGTTATGGACTGGTATGGCAATAGGAAGCCTTTTTGTGTTTAGACGATTTGTTTTTACAAATTCCTTGTCTATGTAACATGTAGTGGCTCCTGAATCTAATAGAGCTTCAATTGTTACTGTCTGTCCATTTTCTGGTACTTTGATCTCGACTTTAACCATGGGTAGATCTGTCTTGATTCCCATGATTACGTGCTTTTCTTTTTCTTGAGAGGGCATACTCTCAGATGTCTCTTTGGTTTCAGTCTTTGTCTCTGATGCAATGTGGTTAAATACTATTTCGTCAATAGGATCACATACATTTGTGTGATCAACAGTGCCATCGTCTGGAGTAAGTACTGAAAACCTATTCTTGGACAGTCCAGCGACATCTACTGGCTGTCCTTTGCAAAACCCTGCTGCTTCCTTCTCTCTCCTTCATCAAATATCAATTTCTTGAAGTCCACTGTGGACATCTGCCTTACCTCCTTGTGTATTTCTCTGATATTTCTCCTTTGTGGGCAAACATTTGCCCTATGCCCCTCTTTCCTGCAGTTGAAACAAATTAGGGGTCTTCTTCTTTGTGCTGCGTCTACATCCATTGGCACTGTTGCATTGCTAGCCCTTTGTGTATTCATATTTGGCTGAGGATTGGTTTGTGTATATCTGGGAGTCCATTGTGAAGGACCTCTAGATTGCATAAGCTGGCAATATTCTCACATGTGCCTATCTGCTTGTTGTGCCATCCTTTGCCATTCGAGATAAGTGGTGGGGAGTGGATTGATATTGTAGACATGATTTAATATGTCACTGTTTAATCCTCTCTTGTAGCAATCGATGAGTGTGTGCTCATTGTATAATGTTTTTGCTGCTAAGAGAAGGAATTCAGTGGTATATTCATCTGCCATTTTCCCCATTTGTTGTAGTTTGTGTAGGGCTTGCTGTGCAGTATGTGCTTCATCTGGATCGCCAAATTGTTCTCACAATTTCATATTGAATTCTACCCAGTCTCGGAATGGCACGGGGTATAATGGATTGAGGGGGTTAGCCTCATGAAGTTGTTGTTTCACAACTTGTAAGTTTTGCCATGCTTCCGCTGAGCCTCCTATCATATAGGAGAGGGTGTAGGTGATACAATCACTGTCTGACCATGTTTCGTTTGCTGCAAATACTAAAAATAGCTCTTGGACAAATGAGTCAAGTTTGTCTCACTTCCCTGAGAATGCTGTAGGTGCAGAAACTTTTACCTGGTGTTGGGCAAATATGTGGGCCGATTGGACATTGGTTTGGCCAGAGGAACTGGCAGGAATAATTTGGGGGGGTGCTGAAGGAAGGGCTGTCTGTTGCATCATTGTTGTGATTTCCTTCATGTTTTTGGCTATGTCTGCCATGGTGTTCCCCAAACTGATTATTGCGTCACCTTGTTCTTTCTGTATGCACTGCTGTTGCTTCATCTGATTGTTCATCATCTCCATCGCTTCCTCTACATCTAGGAGCCTGAGTCTCCTTGTTTTGTCTGCTTCTCGTCTTTCCCTTTCTTGTTCTACTGAAGAATCTTCTACCATTGGTGCTGGTTCCCTTATTTCCCAATTGCTCAATCCCTGATGTGTCATTGTTTGTTTCTAAAAATGAATGCCTGGGGGAATGAATTATAATAGGGGCTGGGGCAGTTGAGGTAGTTTGGAAAGTAGTGCCAAGGGAATTCATCAGGGTGATCATTGTAATAGGGGTTATGAAGTTTGAAGAACCAGATCGCCTGTTGTTGTCTGTAGTTGTAGGCATTGGTGTAGAAGCAGAGGAGAGCAATAGAAGTCAACCGATGAGTTGGTGGTGGAAGAGAGCTGTGTCTGGCATAGGATTTGCCAGATCTAGTTCTCTTTTCTGAGTGTAGAATGCATGGAATGATAAAAATAAGATTGTGCAAAGTGAGAACTCACTATTCCTTTTTCAAGGGAATAGGCCTTTCAACACAAGATGGAAGGGGGAGGTATAGAAGTATATACTAGTATGTAAGTGCTACTAGTACTATGAAAGAGACTTTGTTATAGTAAAAAGATATCGTACTCCTGGTCCGAACAGTTGTCAGGAGGTTCTGCAATGCCCCACTAAGTGGTAGACACCCTAGCACTGCTCACTGAGGCAATGTATGGCCCAGCACTGCAGCTGAACTATGAAGAACAGAGACCTAATTACAATACAATGCTCTCTTGAGCAAGGAGGGAGGGGAATAATGGTTGTGAGAGATGTGGTGTGAGGTTGCTGGGGGTAGAGCTTTATACAATTGTGAGGCACATGCTAAGACAGCGAGGTCACAACTGAAGAGAGAAGGGGATTGGCAAAGAATGAGACAATACACTTGAGAATGGTCACGCTGTGTAGCAGATATCTCAGATGTATAAAGCTAAAGAGCTATCTACTACATGAGAGTCTTTATATACTACAGGGATCAGTGCACAGACCATGTGCTGTCACTGTAGGGTAGGCATATGTAAATAAGATGTGCAGCATCTGTGAGAAGTATCAGTAAGCAATGTGCAGCATTGCACTGCATCAGTAAGTGTCTGTGGGAAATGTAGTCATAAATGTACAGTAAGCAGCCTGATGACTAAATGAATATGAGTCATAGATAATTGCGATAAGATCTACTAATGATCTGATAAGATGAGATAAGATATCGCTAGTAGATCTTGAGCAATAAGGATGAAAGAAATCATAAAATGAAGAGAAAAATAAGTATGTTCTGACAATACCTCTAGTTTTTCACACACATGCTCACATATCTGTGTACTCTCTCATGCACCTCACCTTCAACATCATTATTATCAATCATGTCTGCTCTTGACATCCTGTTGCTTGAGTACATTGAGACTTATGTCAAGTACCTCATGTCCTATGGAGAGGAACTCCCTCTTTCTGTCCTCTTCCTCCTGCATCACCAAGGGACCAATCTCCTCATCATGGTTGGCATGGCTCTCCTCATGGCCATTGCACCCAGGAAGAACTTCTTCTCCCACATTGTCAACTCCTTCCACTTCTATCACATATTTTCCCACTCTCAACATGGGTATTGTTATGAGGCACTTGCTTTGGCACCTCATAATGGACTTATTTTTCCTTTCTTTCTTTTTCTTTTTCTTACATACTATTTAGAGCATAGTTTTACTACTAGTGTAAAAACCTGTTGCATTGCAACATTGAATCATAAAGCATCATCTTTGAAAGTATACATAGCATATTGCAACAGAAAATAGTACACTATCTATCTACAGACTAAGTCCAATTTATATTGAAGGAGGTTGCTTGGAAATAGAGTGCAGCCAACTGTTATTCTCAGTCTCTTCATGGAAGACTGAGGAGAAAGAAAACTATGCAAGGAAAATTTTCTATAAAGTAGGGTCCATCCATATTGTCCCTGAGTCCTGCAAGAGGTCCATGTGGCACAGTCATGCTAGTTGCCCAGTTGCCCAGTTGCCCAGTCACATGTTCACTGTCTCACATCACTGTAATCTCGAACAATTTACAGACCAACCTCAACATACAGACCCATTTCAGGTATCTCTCCAGCTGACACATTACCTTATCCATCTACAGACCAATTCCAATTGCATCTCCAGCTATAAAGTAAAGACCTATTGCATTGCAATGTTAACTGAATCAGACATAGCTAAATAAGCTGCAACATTCCTCACCAATGTCCCTGTCCTGTCCCCATCCCTATTGATCATCAGTGGCAATCACCCATACATATAGCAATGATGGCATGAAGTAGTATTGTAGATTACAAATAGATGGAGAGGCAGAAAAAAACACCTCCTAAACTGTGAAAACACAAAGCAAAACAGAAACATCAACTATATGGTTACTATTGTAGACTGAAAAACCAATAGACCCATACCCATACCCAGGCATACCCATTGGCAAAGCCTGTGCAGATGCACTGTACTGACAATGATCAGTACTCATCCATGTCCCTGTTCATCAGCCCAGGAACACTGGAACTGTGTGTAAGGAAAGTAAAGGTCATGTGTGATTGGTGGATGAGGAGGGCACTGAGATGAACTTGGGGCCACTTTCCCCACACCAACTAAAGCCCATTTAAGGATGCTACTACCAAGCCAAGGGGCACCATTAATGTCATGCCATAGTCACAAGCTGGCAATCCATTGTTTGATGGATCCATGTGTGACTTTGGCTGTGCCACTGGAAGCAAATGCACCAAGGATGCCATCAGATGCTGGCATACAATCAACTTCAGACACCCCAAAGATGTCACAATATTGTGTATAACATAACAGGCCAGCACCATATACTTCATAAGTTTTAGGTTCAACAGATGATAGTTGCATGGCAATGGAATGATGAAATGCATAGGCACCAATTTAAGCCTGCATGGTAGATGAGTATAAGAGTCCAGATGGCACATCCAAAATTGTAGGTGATCCTGTGCCAGAACAAGGGGATGAGGTGAGGACTGTGAAATCTTGTTGCCAGTACAAAATACATGGGGCTGGGCTGACTGGCTAGTTGTGCACAGAAGAGACATAAGGATACCACCTGCAAGTGGTGCTGAGACTCTAACAACTGCTGGTGCATCCACTGATGTGGATGCAGAGGTGATGCATTTTGTTGAAAGATGGGCAATATCATAAATGGTAAACAGATTGTTTTGAGACAGAGATATCATTGTCAGCCAAGATGTAGTTAATGCTAGAAGAGGACCATAGTCCAGATGTCATACATGACTAGAGAGGTAGATGAGGCCTAGAGAGATAGATGAGGCCTATAAGATGAGAGAAGAGGTGTCCCAGATGGTAGAGGGTACACAGAGAAAGAGAGAGCTGCATAGAGCAGGTATGTCAGAAGAGGGTTGAGAGAGGAGAAGAGATACTCACCTCAGCAACATGCAGAAGTGCTGAGGTGAGAAGATGATGAGGTAAAGAAGATATAGTAAGAGCAAGACATGGTTGAAGAGGAGCTCAAAACCATAAAGAGAAAGAGAAATAAGGATATATAAGTATGTCCAGCATCATAAGATAGGTAAAAATCAACACATTTAACAGACATGATGAAGATGTCAGTTTTTGGCTTTACCTTAGGATGCTGATCATACCTCTTACATACTCTATATGTCTTTCCATCAGTTCACATTATCTTATCTTTCCTCCACCAGGTACTGGTTGTACCCAGTGATAGATCACATGGATTTATTTACTTCATCCACATTCTTCTCCATTTGGGATTCCTCTTGTTCTGTAAGTTAAAGCTCTTCTCTAGCTTTATCATAGCTTTACTATATCTTTCTCCCCTCATCACTCTACCACCTCAGCACTTCTGCATATTGCTGAGTCACTCTCTCTATCTCTGTATTGTGGAAATCTGGGCAGCGCAGCAAAGGGAATGAAGATTGTGATGTAAAACAGATAGGCATCCATGCCATAATAGATTGAGGCAACTAGCAATGCTAGTGCACAACAGAGAGACAGTAGTGGACCAGGGGACCACATCTAGAGACAACAAGGGTGTACAAATGATAGTACATAGAGGAGATAAGAGAGAAAGTGCTGCATGAGTAGGTATTGTCAGACAGAAGACAGAAGATAGTGTTGAAATTCCCTTTCAGTGTTTTGCTGTGTACTCCTATACCACCTGACTACCTCATGTTTCTGTACTCTCACACTCTGTCATGTGTGGTTTAGCACATGCCTTAGGGCATTGGACTCCTGGCCTGTGTGCCATGTACTTAGGTATTTAGGGTCTAGTTCTGGGACATTATTCTACAGTCAGTTTTCTACCATCTCCCTCAGTATGGATAGTGTATCACTCCTTATCTACATCTATTCAGCAACCCTACTGTTGTCTCTTCTCCTTCTTGGGCTTTTGCCCACACTCTACCCACTGAATCCCTTCTGTCCTCCTTGAGTGGAGCATCCTGGCCTTTGGGACCACCATGCTGATCATCACACTTTCAACAGAGATAGGAGAGGAGAAGAGATACTTGTTGAAGATGAAGGTAAAATACCTGACCATGTGCTTATGAGCTAAACTCCCCTGTCAATCTCTTGGCTCAGAGTAGCCAACTCTCTAGACAGGAACTAGCCATAGAACAGCTTCACATCATAATAATAGCACTTCAGTTACTAATACCTGGTAGCTCAGTGGTCAGACCACCCACCCAGAGTAAGGGAGGTCCTTGGTTTGAACCCAAGCCAAGTCACTATTTTTCATCTTATTGGCAATTAAACACTCTCAACAATACTCACCTCAGCAATATGCAGAAGTGCTGAGGTGGTATGACAACATGATGAAGAAGATATAGTGAATGTGACATAAGGTTAAAGAGGAGCCTGAACCATAAAGAAAAAGAAAAAGGAATTGTATGATGTAAAAGTGGTACAATGTGCATGAAGTAAATAAATCCATGCAGAGTCACAGCTGGCACAGAGTGTAGCTTGTGGAAGATGAAGTAGGATAATAGAAATGTAGATGTACTTAATATGTAACAGTATGTTCAGCATCACTAGATGGGTGAAAAATTGACATGCATATCATACTCTGTATGCCTCATTGTTCTCTCCTCAGTTATGCTATATACCTGGGAGTATCTGATGAGTGTCAAAATTTGCTTCTACTTTACAACACTGGACATACTGTCTAAGCTGGTATTTTTCACATTAACTCATTCATCACTATTAGACTCTTACCTTTCCCTTTTTGGAACATCTCTTAATTCTGTATGATTCAGACTCCTCTCCAATTTTGAGTCCTCTTTACTATATCTACTCTACTCCTTCACCATACTACCTCAGCACTTCTACTCCTGCTGAGTCATCCTGCCTCTTTGCATACTGCTACTTTTGCATACACCTCTTTCTGATCTCCCTTCAGATGTCTTGCCTCTGGACATTAGTCCTTTGGCTAATCCCTCAAAGACCAATGTGGCTTCAAGCCTTATCATATCTATCTATAATCTATCTGCTGTGCATGTCCCTATGCCTGTTTCGACAATGAGCTCCCAACCAAGTGGTGCTCAAGACTGTGGGCATACATGGGGAGATGAACAACCAGGTGCTAAGAGCAGCCTATTGGATGGCCTTAGGGAAGGTCTGTAATGATACCCCTGGTAACAAGGTAGTGAATATGTGCTTGATAAGTGTAACAGAGGTTCCTGATGATGATGAAGAGTGGGATCAATGAGATAATGATGAGGATGATTCCACTGATGACTAAATGAGGATCCAGAATGATGAGTTTAGGATATCTTAGCGATGCTTAGAGTGACTTAGAGATCTTAGACTTAGTTCTTAGAGAATAAAGCGAGTTTGTAGTGAGTTTAGGTCAAGTGCAGTATAGGAGAATCCCCAGATTGTGAAGTTGACAAGACTGGGGTTTAAGATCACCAGGCTTTCAACTACTTATACAAAAAGAGTGTCCTAAAGATAGTACAAGTAATAAGGTTCACAGATCAATGATGATTGTGCAGCAATCAATGGAGTCATGTGACCTGAGACATGTCCATAGTAAGCTAAGTAAGTATAGCCACAGGCACAAAATGAATGAGACATAAACAAGGATGAAATAGAGACAATATAAGATGAGTCCTTGCTAATTGTATAGTAATAGTCCTTAGCAGGTGAATGTTATAATAAATAAAAGAAGATAAAAGAAAGAAAAGATGAGTCTTTATAGTACTTGGAGTAAAACTCACAGTGCAGTATGTCAATACTGTAGTACTATAAAGAGAGAGAAAGAGAGTCCTATAAGTATGAGCTAAGCTCAAGCTGTAGTTAATACTATGCTTATAGTAAGTAAGATAAAAGAAAAAAGAGAAAAAGAAAACTGTTACAAGGTGCCAAAGCAAGTGCCTTGTAACACCAGGTTTGCTTCAGGGAGCAGAAGAGGTGAGCATTGCAGAGGGCCTGTAAGACAGTCTGGACATTGTGTGCATGGTCCCAGAGTGATGAGGACCAAATGATAATGTCATTGAGGTATACATGGCAAATGACACTGAGGAGAGGGGCAGTGGGCAGTGGTCATATGACACTGGTGTGTGGCAGGTGCATTGTAGCTTCTCATCAGCATAATGGGCCATTCATAGAGGCCAAAAGGTGTGGCAACAGTGGTTAAGTGTATGTCATCAGGGTGTACATGAGTTTGAAGAAAAAAATTGGTCATGTTGATCTTGCCCCAGATGGTACCTTTGGCACAATCTGCAAGAATGTCATTGATGCAAGGGAGGGGGAAATCATTGGGTACAGTATTGGCATTAAGCTGGTGGTAATCATTTACCCAGTGAGGCAAGATGGTGGGGTTGGCTTTTGGGATAATAAAAGTGGGTGAGCAATGTTGACTGGAGGAAGGGCAAATGTGGCCAGCCTTCAGATGCTGGTCAATGAGTGTGTGCCACCCCTCTTTGTACTTGTATTGGCAGGCATATTGACACATTTTGATGGTTTTGTTGGCATCTTTGAGAGTGAATGAAACACCTTATAGTGCTTGGAGTCAATCTCACAGCTTAGTATGTAAATACTATAGTACTATAAGGGAAAAGAGATAGAGTCCTTACCAAAATAGAGTGGAGCTAAGCTCACAGCTATCTATAATATAATGGGATGAGGAATGGCAACACATGATTTTTTTTGTGTCTGAAGTGCTGCTATAAAAAAGTCATCCCCTGGTGTGGCACACTGCATGCAGCAGCATGGCACATGCACAGCAGTGTGGCACAAAACTCCCACATGTGCATGGCAGCACCACAGTGTGTGCCTGCATCACTGCTGTGTCAACAGCTTATCCACTTCTGTTTACATCTATCATTTTTTCCTTTTATTGTCTGTTGCAATATATATACTTTGTCCTTACTCACTGCACTTGACTTTGACAATGTCAGGTGCCACTTTTATGGTGCATTTACTTCTTTATTCTTTTCATTTTATTTTATGTTTTCCTTTGATTAGATTAGATATGATCATCTTTCCTTTCAGTCTATCTGATCATATCTTATCTTTATCTACTTACACTCCTTTTCTTCTGGATGCACCCATGCTGTGCATGATGTCATGCTTACTACAGGTATTGTCTTTATAGACCTGCCCTATAGTTACTGCACTGGTCCATGCACTTATAGCTGTAGTATATAGTATTTGGTAGATAGTTGAATATACTCCAGCTTGTTATGGCTGGCTTATCCTCTTCTTAGTGTGATACTGAGTTGAGTGCATGCCAGTCTCCCTTTAGGGATATGTAGGACTGCCATCTTACAGACAACTCCTTGATGCTACAGTCTGGGCTGTTGCAGCAGCAGTAGCCCTTTGGGGTTGCTGTCAGTATGTATAGTACATGTGTGTGCATTGTCTTGCTCATTTGTTCTCAACAGTCTGGGAGAGTTGCTGCTCACATGTAGTACTGACTTCAATATACAATGACACATATCCTGGTCATCTCTTCTTATGCATGGTTGCACACACAATGGTAATCCTTTCCTGATGCTGCACATCCATTTCTCCAAGACCACAGGTGCATTAGGGGCTGTCATTTCCATCACCAAGTTTTCTTTCAATGTTCCATCTTGTCCATATACTGCACTACAATATCACATTAATGTTAATGGTCTAGCTGCACCTGACACTATACCCTTTTACTCCTTTTGCAAGGATGGTTCCTTTGTTCCTCTGATGAAACCATTGTTCTTAGCTCATTGTAATGCTGTATGGCATGTGACTGGATTGCTTTCCTTCTCAGGTGATCATAGTTTTTGTATTGGCAGTGCCACTGAGCTCTTGTTGCATAGTGTACTTCCTGACATTGTTGCAAAACAGGGCTGCTGGCATTTGGATGCCTTGTTGATTGTGTTTGGCCTCTTACTATATTGGGTACTGTGACCACACACACTTAGCCACATCTGTCACATGGTCCATGCTGTTGATTTTTATCTATCATATGGTGCTGGACATACTTTTACATACTAAGTATGTCTGTCTTCTATCTCATCTTCCACCAGTCACCTGTTGTGCTGGATGGTATTTCACATGGATTTATTCATTTCATGTGTGTTGTACCACTCTCAAATCATATGACCTCTCTTTTTCTTTTTCTTTATGGTTTGGGCTCCTATCCAGCTTTATCTTGCCCTCACTATATATGTTCTATTCTGTCATCTTACCACCTCAGCATTCTTAGCACACTGCTGAGCACACTCATATCTTCTATCCTCTGTGTAATACTCTGTGTATGCTCTCATCTATCAGATGTCTCAGCCATGGACATATGTCCTCTGGTTTCTGTATCTCCTATTAGCCTCTGAGGCTTATCTATACTTCATCATGGTCTATCAACCATTTGCCTCAATGCCTGTATTTGAACACATGCTATCACATGTATTGTACTTATATGGCTCAGCTTTACTTGTAAACAATAAGAAGCCTTTGGCTTCACTCTCTCTTGCACATGACCTGTGCTCATCATGCCTGTCCTCTGATATTGGCACAAAATCAAATTTGTTCTTCCATCATTCATTTATCATGCATTTTCTGCTTCTGACTCTTCTCACCTTGTTGCTGTTGGACTTTCTTGTGCTACTATACTGTGTCACACCTTCAGCCACTGGTCCTTATATAGTCTGTGCACACTACCAAATTGTACTTATAGCAGAAGCCTTGTACTGAATTAATTAACACATCTGATGTTCTCTCTTCTCCCCTCTTGTGTGACTCAGAGCACCAGTTTACTGGTTGCTCTCTCTTTTCTCTCTTTGTCCCTTTTGCATATCCCTACAGTTGTGAGCACTGTCTTCCCAGGAGCTTATCAGGTTATGGGCCCTGTGGGGTCTATGCTTTTCATCCTCATTCTACTCTTCCTCTGCACTTATTACAACACTCAACTCAGATACACACATGATCAAAAACTCTCTGCACTCTCCTCTAACCCTCAACATTAATCTCAATGATGACAACCTATGGATGATGGACTCTGGCTGTATGGACCATATATCACCCTTCAAGGCTGACTTCCACTCATACACCACTCACATGTGCAACATCAAAATTGATAATGGGTCAATCATTACATCTCTTGGTATCAGCACAATCACTAGAACTGCCTTTCACTCTAACAATTCCTCTTCCTCTCTCTCTCTCTCCAATGTCCTCCACATCCCCAGTGCCAACCACAGATACTTGTCCATTAGTAAACTTGACCAACTTGGGTTCACCATTACACACCAAGATGGTATGTGCACCATATCACACAATGGCCTAGAGTATTGCACAGGACACTTAGGAAATGGCAACTACTGGCTTTGTATGGAACCCAGTGTTATGAGGCACTTGCCTAGGCACCTCATAACTGTTTCTTTTTCTTTCTTCTCTTTTTCTTTCTCTCATCTTACTTACTATAAGTGTAGTATTAACTACAGCTGTGAGCTTAGCTCCAAGTACTGTAAAGCACCTTCATCTTTCTTTCTCTTTTTTATCCTCTTTTATTTATTATAACATTTACTTGCTAAGTGTGAGCACAGGTATGAGCAGACACAGCAGATAAGGGACAAGGTGGTTATTGTTGCTGTGGAGAGGATGTGGTAAGTGGCATGGCAGTAAGGGCCATGGAGTGGAGAGAAAGAGCTAGACATCATAAAGAATGTCTAAGGAGACTGTGGAAAGTGGGGATGATGTTTATGTAGTGTTTGTGAAATAGAGTTTAAGTGGAGTGTGATATGTAGTATGGGGGCATGGTAGAGGAGATGTATGTGGGTGGAAAGTTATAAGATAAGATGTAGACTGATGATATAATAAGTATGTGTATTGAGTGTGTAAGAGGTTGACTGAATGAAAAATGCATAAATCTCCAACACTAAGGACTATTGCTATACAATTAGCAAGGACTTACCTTTGTTTATCCCTTGTTCACCTCATGCCTGTGGCTACTTTACCTTTACTCTAGCTTACTATGGACACATCTCAGGTCACATGACTCCACTGATTGCTGTGCAATCATCATTGATCAGTGAACCTTATTACTTTGTATAATCTTTAGGACTCATCTTTAGTATAAGTAGTTGCAAGACTGGTGGTCTTAAACCCCAGTCTTGTCAACTTGCAATCTAGGGATCCTCCTATACTGCACTTGATCTAAGCTCACTACAAACTCACTTCATTCTCTAAGAACTAAGTCTAAGATCTCTAAGTCACTAAGTGTCACTAAGACATCCTAAACTTGTCACTCTGGATCCTTCATTATGTTGACATGTGATGCTCTTTGCACCAGCACCTGCCTCTGATGTTGACATATTGTGCATTACATACCATTTTTGTTCAGCTTACCCTTACTTCCCATACATGTATTCTTTACTCTATCACACATACACATGATGCTTCATGCTTCTTCTCTTTTCCTCCATGGACTGCCCACTCCACATCTCATTCTGCATGACACATGTCATCTACATATGGGAGTCCTTATACTTTACCACTTACTCTCCACCTCAACTCTACCTGCAGGCACTACATAAGATGGGTTCACCACTACATACCTCCTCAGACATCTCTTCTATCTGTCTGAGTGAGTACCATACTATCTCCCCATCTTCTCTGTCTCATGTACAACCCTGCAGCATACATTTACTATGTTACCCCACCTCTGTGTTGGCAACCTATTTACATCTGCTGCAGCTATGCTGATAGCTCCCCTCCCTTCAGGGATCTACTATCTAATCACATTGTTTGTCCTTGCTTTCCACAACATGTGCACACACCCCACACTTACCTTACATAAGCATGGTCTGTGCACTGCCTCTTATAGTATATAGGTACATGTTTAAGGACACTGATAGTTAGTTGACCACTCAGATCCCTCCCTCATCATGGATTGGTTTCCACTCATTTCATACATCTACTTCTCGATCATGATGTTATTGCTTGCACTTCTTGGGCTTCTGCCCACTCTCTACCCACCATGTCCCTTCCATCCTCCTTGAGTGGAGTGACCAGACTTAGGTATGACCACCATGCTGATCCTCATGCTGTCAGATTAGTCATTGGTGGTATCATCCTCATCACTATCTTGTTGATCCCACTCTTCATCATCATCAGGAACATTTACTATGCAATACAAGTGCATAATAACTACCTTGTTACCAGGGGTATAATTATCACAAACCATCCCTAAGACCATCCAATAGGCCACTCTTAGCACCCAATATCATTCTAAATGGTATGTCCTCCTCTCCAATGCTTGATATCTGGCATCAATGCTCAAGTAGTCAAACAGATCACTGACACACAAATATCCAGCTTCCAATACTCATCCTTTGCCTCCCCTCACCCATGCTCAGGATGTGCCCATGGTAAGCAAACTAAGGCACCATCCTTCATCTCCAAGTCCCACAGTACCCAAGTATTAGAACTTGTTCACTCTGATCTGGTTGGACCAATGTGCATCCCTTCCATCAGTGGTAGCTTTTATTTTGCCACATTCCTTGATGACTTTTCTGGTTGTGGCACAATCTACCTACTAAAGACAAAAGACCAACTCATGGCTACTTTCACAGCATACCTCACCTGGGCAGAGAACCAAATGGGTTACACAGTCAAGGGCATTTGGACAGATTGAGGAGGTGAATATGTTGATGAAACCCTTCATTCCATCCTAGAGGAAATAGCATCACCCACCAATTCACAACTCCTTATGCTCCCCAGCAAAATGGACAGGCAGAACAGTGGAATCAAACCCTCATTGATTGCATGTTATCCATGATGCATCATGCCAGGCTGACTGGTGGTTTCTGGGAGCTCACTTTACAGGCAGTGGTACACACATACAACCATTCACCAATGTGCTGCCTCTCATGGAAAATGCCTCACTCTGCTTGGACATTAGGACAGACACCTGACATTTCATTAACACACACCACATTTTCAGTTGCTGAGCATACATTAATATGCCTCCACACTTACACTCCAAACTAGAAGCTAGGTCTAAGCCTATGATTTTTGTTGGATACAAACCTGGAGCACAAAGTTGGAGGTTCTGGGATCCTGTCACACATAAAGTCATTGTTAGTTGAGATGCCACTTTTGATGAACTATCTTTTCCTCACCTTTCCACCTCTAACTTTGTCCTGGATCTACTTCCTCCTCCAGGTCCCAGCATTGGCAATGACAACAGCAACAATGATAGTGATGAAGGTGATGATGACCACCCTCCATGTGGAGCATCCTCTCCACCAGTCACTGCTCCCCAGTCTGCTCTCTGCTCCACCAGCTGGTGACACCCACTCTGCTCCTGCTTCACCCCTTGAGGAGGGTCCCATTGCTCCTCCACCTTCTCCTGTCTTGACACATGTCACTCCCCCATCTGTGCCTCCTCCTGCTCCTACTCACCATACCCAATGTGTACACCATAGGGCCCCCTCTTCACCTATTGCACTCCCAGCATGGTTTGGGTGTACTCAGCAACACCAGTCTGGCTGATCCCAGGCTTGTGCTGAACTCCTGGGGGATGGGCCTGTCCTTTGGCCTCTTCAGCAGGTCCAATGGCCTGCTCACTTCACTGGTAGTGCTTATAGCTTATGTTCTGTTGCAGATGTTGAGCAAGACTTGTAGCAAAAGAGTTCACACAGCAACATGGCATCAACTACTCTGAGACCTTCTCCCCCATTGCCTGATTCAAATCACTTAGAACACTACTCACTATTGCAGCACTCAAAGACTGGGAAGTACATTCAATTGAAATCAAGACTGCCTTCCTCAATGGTGACCTCAATGAAGACATCTACATGGCACAACCAGTAGGGTTTGTGGAAAAAGGACAAGATGGGAAAGTCTGCAAACTCAACAAGGTGATCTACAGACTTAAGCAAGCCTCTTGTCAATGGCATGCCAAAGCACATGCCACCACAATTAAATTGGGGTTTACTGCAGCCTTTGCTGACCCTGGCATCTACCTCTCCACCTCCACTTCTGGTCCACTCATTGTCATCTTATATGTAGATGACTTCACCATCTTTGGGAAGAACCTCAGTGAAGTCACAGCCCTCAAAGCATCCCTATCCTCCATCTTCAAGATGACAGACCTGGGTGAAATCAGCTCATACCTTGGTTTGCATGTCACCAGAGATTGGTCTCATCAACTATTAGAAATTGACCAGATGGTGTACATCTTTGATGTCCCTGACCACTTTGGTTATGCAGATAGCAATCCTGCTCTAACTCTATTGCTATCCAACATCCTCCTGGTCAAAAGCAACAACACTGCCAGTACAATGCTTCAATCTGAATACCAGCAAATTATCATATCACTCCTTTATGCAGCCATAGTCTCCCATCCTGACATCTCATTCACAGTCACCAAACTCTCCCAATTTATCACCAGCCCTTCACCTTTTTGCCTCACCACTGCCAAGCACATTCTTCAATATCTGAAGGGCTTGCTTCACCAACAACTTCATTATGATGGGCTTTCAGGAGCTGGGTTGTATGGATATTTGGCCTCTGACTGTTACGAGGCACTTGATTTGGCACCTTGTAATGGTTTTCCTTTTCTCTTTTCCTCTATCTTGCTTACTATAAGTGTAGTATTAACTGCAGCTTGAGCTTAGCTTATACTCATAGTAAGGACTCATTTCTTTTCCTTTATAGTACTTTGGTATTTACATACTAACATGTGAGCTTAGCTCCAAGTACTATAAAGCCTTCTTTCTCCTTTTCTTTCTTTCTTTCTTTATTTACATTTACTTGCTAAGAACTATCATTATACAATTAGCAAGGACTCATCTTATTTCATATTTGTTTATCTTTGTTTACCTCTCATTCATCTTGCACCTGTGGCTATACTTACTTAGCTTACTATGGATGTGTCTCAGTTCACATGACTCCAATCATTGCTGTGCAATCATTGCTGATCTGTGAACCATATTACTTGTACTATCTTTAGGACACTCTGTTTTGTATAAGTAGTTGAAAGCCTGGTGGTCTTAAACCCCAGTCTTGTCAACTTCACAATCTAGGGATTTTCCTATACTGTGCTTGATCTAAAACTCACTACAGTCTCACTCTATTCCTTAAAGAACTAAGTCTAAGATCTCTAAGTCACTCTAAGTGTTGCTAAGACATCCTAAACTCATTACCCTGGATCCTCATTTAGTCATTGGTGGTATCATCCTCATCACTATCTCATTGATCCCACTCTTCATTGTCATCAGGAATGGATATCATGCTTACCAAGCACATCTCCATTACCTTGTTACCAGGGGTATTATTGTTTCAGACCTTCCCTAAGACTGTCCAATAGGCCACTCTTAGCACTGACTGGGCAGCTGACAAATACAATCAAAAGTCCATGGGAGCATATGTTTTCAAAATTGTGGAAGGAGCAGTAGCATGGGTCTCTTAGATGTTGGTTTCTGCCTGTTATATAATGCTGGACACACTATTACATACTATGTATGCTTATCTCTCTCTTCATCTTATCTTATCTTTTTTTCTCTTTATGGTTCAGGCTCCTCCCTAAACCTATGTTGCCCTCACTATATCTCTCCTCTTCTGCCACTCTACTGTTGGTTTTTTCATTACCTTATGATGCTGATTATACTGTTTACTTATTAAGTATACTTATCTCTATCTCATCTTATTGGTATTTCTTTTCTCTTTATGGTTTGAGCTCCTCTTTAACTCTTACTATATCTTCTTTACCTCATCATCTTCTCACCTCAGCACTTCTGCATGTTGCTGAGGTGAGTATCTCTTCTCCTCTCTCAACCCTCTTCTGACATACCTGCTCTATGCAGCTCTCTCATTCTCTGTGTACCCTCTACCATCTGGGACACCTCTTCTCTTATCTTACAGCTATCTCTCTAGATATCTCTCTAGCTCTCTAGGCCTCTGGACTGTTGTCCTCTTGGCCAATTTACTGTCACATGGGCTCACAAGCCTATTCTGCACCTTGATGTTCAATCTGCTGTTTGCAACTTTGCCCATGTCTCAATACACCCCACACTCTCTTAGCTAAGCTGGTCTGTGCACCTCCTCACCTTGTAAAAAGAGTAGTGGTATAGCATTGTATAATAACAAGTGGACATTCTCCCTTTTCTCTTCTCTAGGGATTAAGTCCAAATCTGTCTTTACTCCCTTGCTCCCCTTTCCAGTCTTCCAATATGGAGACTGTGCTTATAACCATGCTTGTTGGTTACCTCCTTGCCCTCTTTATACTAGCTGGTGGGTATATCATTTACATGCCAACACCTTCTGACTCCTCCTACATCTAGGAGTGTTGCTGGTTGCTTAGCCCCCATCCTGGGTTGTCATCACTAAACTCCCCTGTCTATCTCTCAGCTCAGAGTAGCCAAATCTCTGCACAGGAACTAGCTGTAGTGCAGCTTCACATCATGTTAAAAGCACTTTAGTTAATTAAGACCTGGTAGCTCAGTGGTTAGAGCACCCACCTGGAGTAAGGCAGGTCTTTGGTTTGAACCCAAGCCAAGTCACTATTTTGGCACTAGTGCTGCTCAACAAGATCTGTTGAGCAGAGGCCATGAGTATTGCAGGAGGTTGCTTGGAAAGAGCATGGCCAACTGTAGAAAGAAGAGAATTGTATTCTACAGGAAGAAATAGTGAGAAAATGTAAAAGATGAATGGTGTAGAAAGTAAGTACTGACCTCAGTCTCTTTGTAGAAGACTGAGGGAAAAGAAAACATGTGAGAGAAATTTTCTATAACTAAAGGGTCCATCCATATTGTCCCTGAGTCTCATGAGATGTACATGTGGTGTAGCTGTGCAGTCACACAGTCACAGTTGCATGCAGTCACATGTGTTCACTGTTGCACATTGCTGTAAACTCCAACAATGAGTGATATGAAGAAGATCCCTTTTCTCTTATCTTTCTATAGTACTACAGTTGGGTATAAGTAATGGAGGACTGCATGCATGGACCAGTGTGACAGGTGTGGCAAAACAGGTATGTCACAGTATAGCTAAAAGAGGAAAGAGACTGATAAATCAACACCCCCCCTTACTGGGAGCACACCTCTACAAGACCCAGACCAGTATGATGGAAGGAAAAAGATGGTAAGGCAAGTGGTCTAGTAGGTGTATCAGCAGTAGTGAAATTGGAAGGCAGTCATTGTAGTGTGATGGATGAATCTTTGACACACTGGCAAATGAAGTGGAAATGAATGTCTATGTATTTGGACCCCCTACCCATTATGGGGTTGTTTGCTATGTCAATGGATCCCTTGTTGTCTCCATGGAGTAGGGTAGGCCACGCCACACCCAATCTCCAGGAGATTGGGTGTGGTCTATGTGAACTTATCTTATGTGATCTTGCAGCATGGGTGCAGTGTGGATGCAGGGTCTAGGGTATAAAAATTAGTTACTTTTTTGTACACCTTTGCATGATTGCCCTACCTTTTACCCCCCCCCCCCTAGGACAAACATGCCATTTTGTGAGTGTTCAACTGTTCATTTAAATATCTCCTTCATCAGCAATCTCAACCACTTTGCTTGTCCAGTGGCTTGTGACAATTGTTAAAATGCAGGCAACAAGGCAAACAACAGATAGACCATAATAAGTTCAAGATAGGCTTGTAGCCACACAAAGAGGAAGAGCTACTAAAGGACTATAGTCCAAAGGTAGGAGAGCATCTGTAAGATGAGAGATGATGTGTACCAGATAGTGGAGGGTATACAGAGGAAAGAAGATGAGTGCTGTGTGAAGCAGGTATGTCAGACAAGAGGTAGTGAAGGAGGTGAGATACTCACCTCAGCAATATGCAGAAATGCTGAGGTGAGATGATGATGAGGTAAAGAAGATATAGTAAAGGCAAGATAGAGTTGGGGAGGAGCCTGAACCATAAAGAGAAAAGAGATAAGGATGTGTAAGTATGTCCATCATCCTAAGATAGGTAAAAATTGACAACAATGCCATATACTTAGCCTTGTTGATTATCTGCTCTTAGCACTGTCTCTCTCTCCAGCACCTGTGCCCCCCACTCTATTTATCAGCTGGTCTGTGCACATCTTCAGTTTGAATAAAGGGCAGTCTATAGTGGTTGTAATAAAAAAAAGTGGACTTTCTACTCTTTTCTCTTCTCTGATGTTAGTCCCACTAGTCTTTACTCTGATTTTCATCTGAATAATCTTCCCCCATGTCAGAGACTATTCTCTTGATCATCCTTGTCTGCAACCTTGTCACAGTTCTATTCATCTTTAGTGCCTATATTTCCCTCATGCCTTCACCTCCCCACTCCCATTTTGTCTAGTGGGGTCTCTTGTCACCTTCACCACTGTGCTCCTAGCATCCTATTCCAATAGGCCTCTGTAGAAGACAGCAACACAGTGTGCTGTTTCTGAGAAGTCCAGGTGATGGCACCTCCTGTGTAAGGACTCAGCACATGAATGGTGGCTGAATCCTATAGGCAAGGGATCTTGGAGTGTACTACTGAGATTCAGTATGTGGTTGGAATGCTTCCAATAAAGACAAGGGTTCCCCCCCTAATGAGAGAGAATTGCAAGCCTTTTAGTAAATCAGGAAAAACAAGGGACAGATTCAGAGAGAGAGTCTGTCCAGGACACACAGTGAGCAGGTAAGAGGGAATCTGTGAGGCCAATGCTATTGTCAAAGCTGAACAACTGAAGGAGCTAAAACAAACAAAGTATTAATCACACTTCAGCTAGTGGATATCCCAGATGTATAATCAGTAAAGTAAGACAAGAAAAGACTAGAGACTACTGCACTTAGTGGATATCCCAGATGATCAGAACTGGGGATAAACACTAAGTGAACTACTGTATATATAGTACTGGAACTAGTGCACAGACCATGCTACACACTAAAGGGCCAGAATATGAGAATAAAAAGGAATGAGGTCATAGCTAATAATAGAAGGGATGCATTAGTACTGTACAATAAGCACAACAACTGTGAGAACAATAAGTAAGCACTCTGCAGTTAGGGTGGGAACAATAAGAAGTGTCAGGCCACTCTTATTTCTCTCCTATTTTTCCTCATTTTTCTCTATATTTCTTATGACTCTATCACTATAGATCTTACAATTGCTCCTGATCTATCAAAGTGATTCCCACAGCCACACATTCTATTTGTTCATCTCTATCAGCCAATGATGCATATGTCATCTGATCTCTGATCAGCCTGTTATATCTTTAGCCATGACTCATTTTCTCACTCTTACTGTGGATCCTTCTCACACCTGCTGCAGAGTATCACCAATCACTCCCACAGTTACTGCAGAGCCTCAGTCAGCACTTACATGTCCTCTCTATTATTAGATATGACATCATCATTCCACTTTCTCTGTCTCCAGCCCTATACTGTACAGCACAGTCTGTGCACTCTTTAGGGTAGTATATATAGGATAGTTCACTTAGTGTTTTATCCCTAGTTCTGATCATCTGGGATATCCACTAGGTGTAGTAGCTTCTAGTTCTCTCTTTGTCTTACTATACTAACTATATATATGGGATATTTGCTAGTCTAAGCATGATCATCCTTTTGTTGTTTTAGCTCTTTCTTCAGTTGTTTGGCTTCAACATAGCATCAGCCTCACAATTGATCAGAACTCCTACCCCTGACACACCTTTCCTCTCCCTCCCATCCCTGCAGACCAGTGCTTTCACCTGCACTTTATCTACACCATAGGTTTTGTACATGAGCCCAAACACAAACAAACCTCTTTCTACCACACTCTCTTCCTCCCTCACCCTCCTCTCACTCATTGCCATCACTGCAAGTGGGAAAAGCACAAGAGTGGGTGTACCTGTAGCTTGTGGACTCACATTTATGTCCCTTGCTCACCCTCCTCCACCCTTCAACTCTTGGTTGGACATTATAGTGTTCAACCCATCCACCTCCACCTCTTTCCCAGAGACATCCTCCACAGCACACATGTGGTGGACCCTTGGAGTGGAGCAATTGATATACAATCATGGACATTCTGGGATGACCATTTTTGATCAAGTGATTCCTGGGAACAGTCTTCTGATGGCTTGGGGACTGCCCATCTCTTCTACATGCCTCCATCTTCCCCACACCTGCTCTAGGACAGAGCAACTCTTAGATCAGGGTCTAAGTGTCAATTTCTACTCACTCCTTCCCACCACTCATCCTTCCACCATCCACCTTCATCTCTGCCATTGCCTTCTTGCTTGGCACATGTGCATCATCATACAGTGTCAAAGTTAACCTTCAACAAATTATGAATGGTTTCCTCTTTGGTTGTTTCCAGATCCTAGGTCAGAGCATTGGAGAAATCAGGATAGTAGGTACAGAGTTAAGTATCCTCCTACTCTATTCAGAGAATTGTTGTACCAGTATTACAACAACCCCTCTCTTGTCCCTCCCCCTGTCCTACTCGAATTAGCAACCCACCCAGACTGTGCTTTCCAGATCAACCCCCATCATCACTTCACATCTTATATTGCAGGAGGACCAGAAATGTCTACATACTAGTGTAGACATATCTCCTTTTCAAATCTTCATGGTTTTCTTGGTTGTTTGTTTTATCATCCATGCATTTTATTGAAAATATAGTGCTTCTGTTGTATGACTGAGCATGCAATCAACTTGACGTCACTCAACTACAGAAGTACTGGAACACTTGTCAAAATCACCTGACAAATAATTGAACAATCTGTCACAAGAATCCAGAGACCAGTGGAGCAGTTGGAGCCAGAGACAGTCATCCCCTCCACAACACAGAGAAGACAGTGAAGAGCCAGAATCACACTCAAGGAATTGATTCATGAGTTTAGGAGATCAATAACCTGAATCCTCTCACTGCTTAGACTCAGAAATTGCAGATCTTGGTACAGCCTTAGCAGCAACTCTACAACCTCCATCTGCAGTATCTGCTCAAATGGATCAAGACCACAATCAACCAACTTTTGTGGAGATGATAAAGATGATTATGGATCAGCAGAAGCTGTTAAAACAGCAACAGGAGATGGTGATGAATCTTCTGAGCTGTTTAACAATGGCAGAAGATGGAGGTTCCTCTTCAGGATGAGGAACAGGCCTCCCACCCCAGGTCCACCTCCCCAAAGTTCACATCACAGAACCAACTCCTTTTGATGGTGACAAAAAGAAATTCCAGTCATATCTGGATCAAATCTACCTTGTCCTATGTGCACATCCAGAATATCATAATAATGATAAGGTAACAGTTATCTTGTCATACATCAAAGGAGGATATGCAGAAGAATGAAAAAATGGGATATTACAACAGATCAAGGCACATAGGGCTGAGCCTATGTGACATGATGAGCCATTCAAATATTTTGATGATCTCTTAACAATGATGAAGATTACTTTTGGAGATCACAACAAGGAACAAACAGCCCAACAGAAGCTGACCACTATTTCACAGGGAGGTCAGCATATTGAGGAATATATTACAGAATTCCCCCTCTACAAAACAGCATCTGGTTACAATGATGGTGCTCTATGCACATTGTTCAAAAAGGGGATGAATTGTCCCCTTCTCCAGTCCTGCTACATAGAAACACCAATCCCTGGAGATTTAGATGGATGGATAAGATGAGCAAGACTTCGAGCATATGTCTGGCAAGACATGCAGAATTTTGAGTTGACATGGGGACAAAGACAACAAGGATAACAGCAGTCCTTTGGAAGACCTCAGGGACAACAGAGGAATTTCACCCCTCATCAAGAATTCACATCTGCTGCTGCTCCTGCTGGGGAACCCATGGATGTTGATAGGGCAAGAGGACCATGCCCTCATCTCTGCTTCAACTGCAGCAAAGAAGGACATTTTGCACAAGAATGTCCAGAGCCAAGATGTCCACAAGGACTACAATGAAGGAGGAATGCAAGGACCCTTCAGGAGATGTGTGCACTGAATGAGACAGACTTCTTGGCCAAGATGCAGAAGGAGTTTCAGGCATGTGGTCTTAGATTGAATGACCCAAATAGCTCAGAGAGTGGAGCTTCACAGCCAGGTTTTGGATTGGATGGGAACTAAGCACAAGTTTGCCATCCTACAATGGGTTTTCTATGCTTCAGACTGATGATATGGACATTGATTGTCTCAATGCTTGTACCCAAATTTATTTAACATGGATTGTTCCATCTTACTCTCAGTCTGAAGTGAAGCCTCAAGTGCAACAGGTTGTTCCTCCTGTCAAGAAAAAGGAATATGTCTGGACAACATTCAACATTACAAGCTTGCCTGAAATGAAACTCAAAATTAAAACAGTGGATACTGGAGCTGTCTTGGAAGTAGACGCCCTATTGGATTCAGGAGCTACAGGATTGTATGTTGACAACAAATTCGTCAAGAAAAACAACCTAAACACAAACTCACAAAACCCATACCAGTATACAATGTAGATGGATCACTAAATCAAGGATGATCTGTTGAAGAAATGATCAATTTCATCATGACTATCAATGGCCATACTGAATGTGCTACTTTTGCAGTCCATAATTTAGGCAGAAAGAATGTCCTTGTTGGTGAATCATGGTTGAAAATCCATAACCCTGAAATTGATTGGTTACAGGGAAAAAGACACCTCACTAGATGCTGACACAGATGTGAAGTATGTCTCAAAGCCAATAGACAAGTATGGAAGTTGAACAAGAAGTTGATGAAACAGCAAAATTGAACAATACACAAAGAAGCTGAAGAATGGATTACAGCTGAAGAAGAAGGAGATTGTGAGGTGCACACTAACAGCAAGGTCACAACTGTGAAGAGGAGGTGATTGGCAAAGGATGAGACAATACACTTAAGATGAGTCATGCTGTAGTAGCGGATATCTCAGATGTATAAAGCTAAAGAACTATCTACTACAAGAGACTCCTATATATACTACAGGGATTGGTGCATGGACCATGTGCTGTCACTATAGGGTAGGCATATGGAAATAAGATGCACAGCATCTGTGAGAAGTATCAGTAAGCAATGCACGGCATTGCACTGCATCAGTAAGTGTCTGTGGGAAATGTAGTCATAATTGTATAGTAAGTTGCCTGATGATCAAATGAATATGTGTCATATATAATCACGATAAGATCTATTGATGATCTGATAAGATGAGATAAGATATCTCTAGTAGATCTTGAGCAATAATGACAAAAGAAATTGTAAAATCAAAAGAAAAATAAGTACATTCTGACAAATACCCCCCTTTTTAGGGTGAGATGACTTGACGAACATCAGAAACTCCTGTAGATCCAAAGCCTTTATCTCCATATTGTGTGTCATCCAATGAATTGACTTCTTTGACTGCAGCAAGAGAGATGTGTTCCAGAATCAACTGAGCAACTCAGTCTTTGACATTGATGTTAAAGTCATTGTCACCAAGATTGACTAGAAGAATCTTTACTGGTCCACAGTAATCTGAATCAATAACTCCAGCTCTAATGTGAATAGAGTTTTTGATGGCCAAACCACTGTGAGGAGCAATACATCCATAACAGTTGTCTGGTATAGCCAAGGAAACTTGAGTATCAACCAGTTTTTGACTGTGTGCAGGAATGACAGTTTCTTCTGCACTGTAAAGATCCAGGCCAGCAGTGTGCTCTGATCCTTGAGTAGGTAGGGTAGCTGAGTTTGAAAGTTGTTTGATTGGAATAGAACAATGTTGAATGGATCTGATAGTGGTGGGGTGTGTAGTATGGAATTCTTTAACCAGTTTGGGTATGTCTTTGATCATAATACATGCTGGTTCCCAGGAATTTTCATCTTCTGGGTAATTTTTCCATTTGACAGGGTATTGGATGTGTCCCCAATGTTTCCTACTATCTAAGATTTGTTCGACTTCAAATTGTTCAACATTGTTTTTGATAATGGGTGGAGGTGGAGTTTTAATGATACATTCTGGAATATCATTTGGAGTGAATGGCAATAATTTGATGACATGGAATACTGGGTGAATTTTCATAGATTTGTGAAGTGTTAATTCGTATGTGTTGTTTGATAACACTTTGATGATAGGATAAGGTCCCAATCTTTTGTGATCCAGCTTCCTGGTAGGTTGTCCTGTCTGTATGTTAGATGCATCTAACCAGACTTTATCTCTAATTTGATATTTGGGAGTATCTCCTTTATGTGCATCATAGTACTTCTTCATATCATCAGCTGCTTTCTTTAGCACTGATTCTGCATCTTCCCTCATCCTTTTCAATCCTTCAATGAAATTTTCTACTGAATTGATAGTGGATGTCTTGCCCGGTTTGAATCCCATATGTGAATTTTGTCCAGAATTCAACATGAAAGGAGAGTATTTGGTTGAAGCATTGACTCTGTTATTGTAACAGAATTCTGCCATGGGTAACCAATTCATCCAGTCAGATTGACAATGGTCTACAAAAATGTGGAGATATTGTTCTATCTCTTGATTGATTCTTTCTATTTGACCATCTGTTTGTGGATGATAGGCTGTGGATAAGGCTGTTTTAATGCCTAACAACTGATTTAACTCCTTCATCATTTTGGAGGTGAATTGAGGACCCAAATCCAATAGAATCTTTTCAGGTAGTCCATGAAGCTTCCAAATGTTGTCCCTGAACAGTCATGCTACTCCTTCTGCTGTAACATCAGATGTTGTTGCCATGGTGTGAATCATTTTTGAAAAATGATCAACTACAATGAGAATTGAATTATATCCCTGGCTGTCTGGTAGTTGTGTGATAAGGTCTGTGGATATGATTTGCCAGGGACTTGACAGTATTTCATTTGGAGTAAGTTCTCCTTGTGGTTTCTTTGTGATCATTTTTGTTCTTTGGCATATGTCACAACTTTTGACATATTTTCTGATGTATGCTAAGAGCGGCCTAATGGACGGTCTTAGGGAAGGTCTAGTATGTTACTCCTGGTAACCAAGGTTTGAACGTTGGCTTGATGAATGTAATAGAGATTCCGGATGACAATGAAGAGTGGGATTAACGATATAGTTACGAGGATGATTCCACCGATAATAATACGAAGATCCAGTTTTGACTTAGTGTAAGATGTCTTGATAGCTTTTAGAGTTCTTAGACTTAGTTAAGAAAGAATGAAGCAAGTGGCTGATGAGCTTAGATCAAGCGCGAGTTTCAGGAGATTCCCTAGATTGCGAAGTTGACAAGACTGGGGTTTAAGACCGCCAGTTTGTCAACTATTTATACTAGACTAGTGATCTAACTATAGTACAGTTACGCAGTAATGCGCAGTAAGTAAACAAATGTGCGCAGTAAAGCGCAGTAAGTACGCGTCCATGTGATATAAGTGGCTCAGCCACAAGCGCGAGATGAACATGAAGTAAACAAAGGTAAATAAGAGCGAGAAGAAAGGAGTCCTTGCTAATTGTATAGTGATAGTCCTTAGCAAGTAAATGTTATAATAAATAAAAGAAAGATAAAAGGAGAAATGATAAGTCTTAATATAGTACTTGGAGCTAAGCTCACACTTAAGTATGTAAATACTTAAGTACTATAAAAGAGAAAAGAAAAGGATAAGTCCTTACTAAGTAAAGTGGAGCTAAGCTCACACTTGTAGTAATAATACTACACTTTACTAGTAAGTAAGAAAAGAAAAAGAAAAAAAGAAAATGTTACGAGGTGCCAAAGCAAGTGCCTCGTAACAATGTATGCAGCCATACCCTTCCACCAAAATGTTCTTGACACTATCTCCAGTGTCCTCCATTGCCCTGGATGTCCTGCTATGGGAGTATCATGGCATTGTCTGACTACATCTGCTCTGCAGCTGTCCGGAACAAGGATTTTATTTTTGTATGTTAACAATCCTTTCTTGTTTTGTCCCCAGCCAGCTATCATAGCTGTCATTGCTTTGTCTGCCAATAATTCTACCCACATTTTTACATCTCCATCCTTTTTCTGTTTGTCTGCTATCTTTTGAAGGAGTGGAATGTTGTTTGTCAATACTGCTTGTATATGGTTTGGTTTGGTAAAAAATTCTGGTTTAATCAGTATGACATTCTCATTGCCATTTTCCACCCCTTCTTTATGATCCACTCATCTCAAGAGGAGATCAGGTTTGGCTGAACTCTTTCCTGGTCTGTGGGAAAGGTGAAAGTTGAACCTAGGAAGAAACAGGGACCATCAGGCCTGGTGACAGTTTAATTTCTGGGCACTCATGAAGTACTCTAGGTTTTTGTGATCCATGAGGATCTCAACAGGACTATCTGTTCCTTCTAGGTAGTGTCACCATTGTTCCAAGGCACATATAACCACTAACATCTCTTTGTCATAGATGTCATAATTTCTCTCTGCTGGTGATAACCCTTTGCTGGTATACATGACTGGATGCCATTTCTCATCATCCCTCATCTGTGAAAGTACTGCGCCCATAGCATATCCCAAACTGTCTGCTTCTACAAGATATGGGCAGTTGGGTTCAGGAAAGACTAGAACAGGTTTTGAACATAATGCTGTTTTGAGATTTTCAAATGAGTCTTTTTGTTCCTGATCCTGGTGCCATTTGCTATCTTTTTGTAGTAGTGCATTCAGTGGTTTTGCTAGATCTGAAAATCCTCAAATAAAGTGATGATAAAAGTTGGTGAAACCCAAAAATGAGTGGACTTCAGTGACAGAGGTTGGAGTGGGCCATTCTGCTATCCCTTGAACCTTGACTGGATCCATCATGATTTTGTCAAAGGATATTTTGAGGCCCAAGTAATCTATCTCTGTCTTTTCAAAGTTGCATTTTTCTGGTTTCAGATAGAGTTTGTTGTCATGTAATATTTTGAGGACTTCTTCAACTATGAGGTGATGTTCTTCTAATGTTGCAGTGAAGATAAGGATATCATCCATATAGACCACCACTTTGCCCCTAGCAATGAGTTCTCTAAAGAGATGATTCATCATGGTTTGAAACATTGCAGGGCTATTGGTGAGTCCAAAGAACATGACAAGTGGTTCAAATAATCCTCTGTTGGTAATGAAGGCAGCCTTCTATTTGTCTCCTTCTTTGATTCAAATGTTGTTATATCCCCATCTGATGTCAAGTTTGGTGAAATATTTTGCCCCTTTTTTTTTTTATCTATCAATTCCGAGATGAGTGGTAGTGGATAGGAATTTTTGATAGTTATTTCATTGAGACATCAATAATCTTGAATGGGACATAATTCTCCTGATTTCTTCTTGATAAAGAAAAATGGAGAAGCCATAGGTGATTTAGATGTACATATACATCCAGATTTCAAGTTTTCTTTGACAAATTTCTCCAATTCTTGTTGCTCGACAAAAGAAAGATTGTACACTTTCCCCATGTGCATCTTTGCTCCTTCTTTCAACTTGATGGCATGATCCCATATTCATTTTGGAGGCAATTCATCAAATGACTCTTTGGTGAATACAGATTTGAACCCATGATATGCTTTGGGGACAATATCTTTGAATGATTTTTTTATTTTCTTCTTTTCTGCCTCAATTGCTAAATATTGGGATAAGTTTTGAATTGCAGTGTCCTTCTCATCATCTCCTATCATGATGCAGAGGATGTGATCTCCTTTCTGTATTTCATCTTCATCATCATCATCATCTACTTCCACTATTTTTGGTATTTCCTTCTTCAATTTTTCTGATTTCTTCTTCTTCCATTCTCTCCTTTCTTCAACTACTTGTAGATGGCATTGTCTTGGACATCTTGTAAATGATATAAGTCCTGTATTCCAGTCTAATTCTGGATTGTGGATTTTGAGCCAAGTTTCTCCTAAGATCAGATTGACTCTGCCTAGTCCTGTAACACAAAATGTCATTCTTTCTATGTGGTTTTGGACTTTGACAATTAGATCCACTGTTTCTTTGATAGATCCTCGTTCGTTTTTGGATCCATCAACATTGTAGACTGGTATAGCAATAGGAAGTTTCTTTGTGTTTAGATGATTTGTTTTTACAAACTCTTCATCAATATAACATGTAGTGGCTCCTGAATCTAGTAAGGCTTCAATTGTTATGGTTTGTCCATTCTCTGGTCTCTTGACTTTGATCATGGGTAATTCTGTTTTAATTCCCATGATTACATGCTTTTCTTTTTCTTGAGAGGGCATACTCTCAGATGTCTCTTTCTTCTCAGCCTTTTTCTCTGATGCAATGTTGTTAAATACTATTTTGTCAATAGGATTGCATACATTTGCATGATCAACAGTGCCATCATCTGGAGTAAGTACTGAAAACATATTCTTGGACAGTCCAGTGACAACTACTGGCTGTCCTTTGCAAAACCCAAATCCTTTCTCCTTTCCCCTTCATCAAAGATCAACTTCTCAAAGTCTACTGTAGACATCTGTCTGATCTCTTCATGTATCTCTGTTCTTCCTTTGTGGGCAGACATTTGCCCTATGCCCCTCTTTTCTGCAGTTGAAACAAATGAGAGGTCTTCTTCTCTGTGCTGCATCTATGTCCATTGGTACCATCACATTGCTTGCCTTCTGTGTACCAGTGTTTGGCTGAAGATTGGCTGTCTGTGTATATCTGGGGGTCCATTGTGGCATTCCCCTAGATTGCATAAGCTGGCAATATTCTCACATATGCCTATTGGTTTGTTGTGCTATCTTCTGCCATTCTAGGTATGTGACATGGAGGGGGTTGATATTGTAAATGTGTCCCAGAAGATCAAGATTGAGTCCCCTCTTATAGCAGTCTATGAGCACATGCTCATCATAGAGTGTTTTGGCTGCTAATAAGAGGAAATCTGTGGTGTATTCTTCTGTGGTTTTTCCCATTTGTCTGAGTTTATGTAAGGCTTGCTGTGTGGTGTGTGATTCATCTGGATTGCTGAACTGTTCCTGTAATTTTGTGTCAAATTCTGTCCAGTTCTGGAAAAGCATGGGATATAGTGGGTTGAAGGGGTTAGCTTCATGTAGTTGTTGTTTCGCAACTTGTAAGTTTTGCCATGCTTCTGCTGAACCTCCTATCATATAAGATAGGGCATAGGTAATTTGATCACTGTCCGACCAGGTTTTATTTGCTGCAAATACTAGGAATAGCTCTTGGACAAATGAATCAAGTTTGTCTCACTTCCCTGAGTATGCTGTAGGTGCAGAAACCCTTACCCAGTGTTGGGCAAATACATGGGCCAACAAGATGGCTGTTTGGCCAGAGGAACTGGCAGGAATAGTTGGGGGGACTATTGAAGGCTGGACTTGTTGCTGCATCATTGCAGTGATGAATTTCATGTTCTTTGCTATGTCTGCCATTGTCATCCCCAAGCTGATTATCACATTGCCTTATTCTCTCTGTATCCTTTGTTGTTGCTTCATCTGATTGTTCATCATCTCCATTGCTTCCTCTACATCTAATAGTTGGTGTCTTCTTGTTTCATCTGCATCTCTCCTTTCCCTTTCTTGTTCTGCTGAAGAATCTTCTATCATTGGTGCTGGTTCCCTCATTTCCCATGTGCTTGGCCCTGGTTGCATCATTGTTTGTTTCTGAAAATGAATGCTTGGGGGAGTGAATTTCTATATGGGCTGGAGCAGTCGAGGTAGTTGGGAGAGAAATGCCAAGGGAATTCTTCAGGATGATCATTGTAGTAGGGATTGTGGAGACAAAAGAACCAAATCACCTGTTGCTGTCTGTAGTTGTAGGTGTTGGCATGGAAGCAGAGGAGAGCAAGAGAAGTTGACCAATGAGTTGGTGGTGGAAGAGTGCTGAATCTGGCATAGGATTTTCCAGATCGAGTTCTCTTTTCCAAGCATAGAATGCATGGAATGGTGAAAATAAGATTGTGTGAAGTGAGAACTCACTATTCCTTTTTCAAGGGAATAGGCCTTTCAACACAAAATGGAAGGTGGAAGTATGAAAGTAGGTACTAGTGTATACATACTACTAGTGCTACAAAAGAGATTCTGTTATAGTAAAAAGGTATAGTACTCCTGGTCTGAATGGTTGTCAGGAGGTTCTGTGATGCCCCACTAAGTGGTAGACACCCTAGCACTGCTTGCCAAGGCAATATACAGCCTGGCGCTGCAGCTGAACTATGAAGAACAGAGACCTGATTACAATACAATGCTCTCTTGAGCAAGGAGGGAGGGGAATAGTGATTTCAAATGTGAAGATGGAAGAGTGTTGTGTGAGGTCACTGAGGGAGGAGCTTTATACAATTGTGAGGCACACACTAAGACAGCGAGGTCACAACTGAAGAGGAGGGGGATTGGCAAGGGATGGAGACAATACACCTTAAGAAGAATCATGCTGTGTAGCAGATATCTCAGATGTATAAAGCTAAAGAACTATCTACTACATGAGACTCCTTATATACTACAGGGATTGGCACACAGACCATGTGCTGTCACTGTAGGGCAGGCATATGTAAATAAGATGCACAGCATCTGTGAGAAGTATCAGTAAGCAATGTGTAGTATTGCACTGCATCAGTAAGCATCTGTGGGAAATGTAGTCATAATTGTATAGTAAGTGGTCCAATGATCAAATGAATATGTGTCATAGATAATTGTGATAAGATCTATTGATGATCTAATAAGATGAGATAAGATATCTCTAGTAGATCTTGAGCAATAATGACAAAATAAATTGTAAAATGAAAAGAAAAATAAGTACATTCTGACACAGATAGTGTCAGAGAGTGGTGAAGAGTGTGCAATAGAGAACACACCTCAGCAACAGTGAGAAGTGCTGAGGTTGTAGATATTGAAACATGGGCAAAGTGGCAAACAGCAGATTGAACATTGTAGTGTATGTTTGCACAGATATGAGCCAACAATGAGGAGGAGAATGCAAGTGGTATAGATGGTAGTGAGGGTGTGGTGGTAAGTGGTGCAAGCTAAGTTGCAGAGTAGGGAGATGTGGTACAACATGTTGTATAATGCCATGGAGTAGTAAGAAAGTGGGGGCATAAGTATATGTAGTGCACTCTGAACTAAGTTCTGGCAGAGTGTGAACATGGGTTTGTTGAATGTGGTGTAGGAATGTGGTAGTGGGTTAAGTAAGTAGGTAAATGTGTGTCAGTTAGGATGTAAGAAAGATGTATGAGTGTGTCAATTTAGCAAAGCTGAACAAATACTGTGAATATTTCCAACAGTGTAGAGATAGGCTTGTGAGCCCAGGTGCAGATAGATGAGCCAAGAGGACAACAGTCCAGAGGCCTAGAAAGTTAGAGAGATAGCTAAAGAGATGGCTAGAGAGATGGCCAGAGAGATAGCTAAAGAGAAGGCTAGAGATATAGCCAGAGAGATGGCTAGAGAGATGGCTGTAAGATAAGAGAAGAGGTGTACCAGATGGTAGAGGGTACACAGAGAAAGAGAAAGCTGCACAGAGCAGGTATGTCAGAAGAGGATTGAGAGGGGAGAAGAGATACTCACCTCAGCAACATGCAGAAGTGCTGAGGTGAGAAGATGATGAGGTAAAGAAGATATAGTAAGAGCAAGATAGAATTGAAGAGGAGCTCAAACCATAAAGAGAAAAGAAATACCAATAAGATGAGATAGAGATAAGTATACTTAATATATAAACAGTGTGATCAGCACCATAAGGTAATGAAAAAACCAACAGGGTGCAGGTGCTACAGTGAGTGACAGCACATGGTCAGGTATTTGACCTTTATCTTCAACAGATCTTGTTGGAGTTTACAGTGATGTGTGACAGCAAACACACAACAGTGACTGCACAACTGGGTGACTGCAAAAGCATGACTGCATGACTGTGCCACATGGACCTCTTGTGGGACTCAGGGATGATATGGATGGACCCTACTTACAGAAAAATTTCCTTTGCATAGTTTTCTTTCCCCCCAGTCTTCTACAAAGAGACTTAGGTCAGTACTGACTCCTACATCATTTGCATTTTATGTTTTCTCACTATTTCTTCCTGTAGAATACAATTCTCTTCTTTCTACAGTTGGCCATGCTCTTTTCCAAGCAACCTCCTTCAATAGATCTCACACAGAAGTGTTATTAGTTAGTGTTGGAAATTGTCTACCTATTGCACCATTGAGCAGTTCTTCTCTATATATGTTCTTATCTCCTTACCATCTATCTGGCTCCACTCTTCTTTCTACTTTCAGTTGTCTCTTTGTTGTTGTCTTTGTAGCACCACTACAACTCTAAATCATTGTCTCTATATCTAGTCTTTTCCTTCTGTCATCTTAAGAAAGAGCTTTCTGCTGTTACGAGGCACTTGCTTTGGCACCTCGTAACGGTTTTCTTTTTTTCTTCTTTTTTTATCTTATCTTACTTACTAAGTAAAGTGTAGTATCATTACTACAAGTGTGAGCTTAGCTCCACTTTACTTTAGTAAGGACTTATCCTTTTCCTTTCTCTTTTATAGTACTTAAGTATTTACTTACTTAAGTGTGAGCATAGCTCCAGGTACTATACTAAGACTTATCTTTTTCTCTTTATCTTTCATTTATTTATTATAACATTTACTTGCTAAGGACTATCACTATACAATTAGCAAGGACTCTCCTCTCTCGTCTTTATTTACCTTTGTTTATCTCCAGTTCATTGCGCACTTGTGGCTGAGCCACTTACATCACATGAACACTTACTTACTGCGCTTTACTGCGCTTTATCGTTTACTTACTGCGCCTTACTGCGCAACTTTACTATACTTAGATCACTAGCCTTGTATAAATAGTTGACAAACTGGCGGTCTTAAACCCCAGTCTTGTCAACTTCGCAATCTAGGGAATCTCCTTATACTGCGCTTGATCTAAGCTCATTCAGATATCACTTCACTCCCTCAGAACTAAGTCTAAGAACTCCAAGTCACTAAACGTCACTAAAGACATCTTACACTCGTCAATCTGGATCCTCGAATCGTTATTGGTGGAATCATCCTTGTAACCATATTGTTAATCCCACTCCTCATCATCATCCGGAACCTCTATTACGTCCATCAAAACAATATCCAAACTCTGGTTACCAGGAGTAACATTCTAGACCTTCCCTGAGACCGTCCAATAGGCCGCTCTTAGCATCTGCTGTGTAGACAAGCTCCTCATCTCTTTTGCTCTGCTCATCTCTCCTCTGGCTGTACTTGTGGCTCTGCTTGTACAATCTCCATCATACTCTTTTCCCACACTCCGCTCACTATGTGGGCATCTTCTGTAAACCTCTTATCCTTCCTTTCTTTCTTCCTTGTTGCCTGCCTGATCCTGCATTCACAGTTGGCACCTCTTGAATGGTCTGCAAAGATCCTCCTGATGATATTGGCATGAAGTTCTTAATTGCCCCCCTGCATGCAGCAATTTCATGTGATTCCCCATGCAGCACAAAGAGCACCTGTGTCAAGCCCCTGAACTTGGGGCTGGATAGTGTTGTGTCCAGTTCCCTCAGCGATGTTGATATATCACCACCATTGTGTTGATGCATAATAAAGTATTCCCCACAAAGAATGTTTATGACAATCCCCTGCAGTGACTCAAATGACACATAGGGGATAATCTTCTGTATCAAGACAAGGAGTAGGCAATTCGTTGTAAAGCATAGCTTCTGAAGTGACTTGCAGGATGAAAGAAAATCTACTCTTTGGGGACTAGCAAGTCTGTCAGACATTTTGATAGTTATGAAAGAAACAAAGATACTGACTTTGCCATGGGTAATTCCTGTAATAATAATTATGAGTCTAGAACAAGCTGAAATCAAGGTTCAATGTTTGAACAGATGTGAATTTCCCAATGAATTCTTTTGTGCTGGAGAGATCACAATTCCTCAACATCTCAAGATTGAGGTTCATGATTGTGCAATATCTTGTGACTGTCAAGCAAATCCCCATCAAGTACATGAACCCCCTGTTATTCATCTGAAACCTTATCTCATGAAATCCAAGGGGTTTACTAGGCCTGAGAAATGGTTCAACTTCTTGTGGATGAGGATATGGATATTTACAGCACTCTGCTGAAAATATTTCCAAGCATGGCAGGCAAATGATGTCATGGAAGAACTGATGCACTTCTGAAATCCATAGATTGAATGTGACATTATAGAGAAGAATGGTCTGGATGGTTTGGAAGCTATGCATGAATGCAGCTAACACATCTTCATCCAGGGACTTGAGCCAGATGTCAGAGATCATGAGTCTCTGCAGATTAGGAACCAGGGAAATTACACACAGGAAGTCATTCAAGTTCAAGTTATGGTACTGCACCATATGAAGGCCCTTGCCAAATGCTGATTCACATTCACCTAAGAGCCCAAGCTTCTTGATATGATGAGTAAGATCGGTGTGAGTTTTGAGCAGAGATATATAGAATGGGACAGTTCTTGGGTTGAGCTTTACACTAAAGAAGAGGTGGGACTGTGCAAGAGACACCCAAGAGTGGCAAACAAGACTGCAAGCAGCCAGGCTCACAACATCTACATCTCCATCTGGGGTCTTTTTGGGAGTGAACCAGTCAAGAAGATGTCCCACTACATCAAGCATGATGCTAGGGAGAGCATGAAGAATCAACACCAAGTGCAGGATAAGGAAAAAAGATGACCTACATAGGCATATATGGACCAGAATTGTTGTCTGTCACATTGTAACTTAACCTTTATATCAATCAGACTAAAAGGGATCCACAAGGTTGGCTCAAGGAATAGCTTTGAGGCTGTGCATTGCATGTACTCAAGTATTGTTAGGAGTGAGCCCAGTGCTAAGAGCGGCCTATTGGACGGTCTTAGGGAAGGTCTAGAATGTTACTCCTGGTAACCAAGGTTTGGATATTGGCTTGATGGACATAATAGAGATTCCAGATGACGATGAAGAATGGGATTAACGATATAGTTATGAGGATGATTCCACCAATAATGATACAAGGATCCAGTTTGACTTTTAGCGTAAGACGTCTTAGTGAGTTTCTTAGAGGTCTTAGACTTAGTTCTGAGAGGGAAGCGAGGTGGTATCGAGCTTAATTCAAGCGCAGTATAAGGAGAATCCCTAGATTGCGAAGTTGACAAGACTGAGGTTTAAGACTGCCAGTTTGTCAACTATTTATACAAGAATTGAGAACTAAGTATAGTAAGGTTGCGCAGTAAGGCGCAGTAAGTAAATGAATATGTGCAGTAAAGCGCAGTAAGTACGCGTCCATGTGATATAAGTGGCTCAGCCACAAACGCATAATGAACTGGAAGTAAACAACAGTAAATAAGAGCGAAAAAGGGGAGTCCTTGCTAATTGTATAGTAATAGTCCTTAGCAAGTAAATGTTATAATAAATAAAGAAGAAAAGAAAAGGAAAAGATAAGTCTTAATATAGTACCTGGAGCTATGCTCACACTTAAGTATATAAATACTTAAGTACTATAAAAGAGAAAAGAAATGATAAGTCCTTACTAAGTAAAGTGGAGCTAAGCTCACACTTGTAGTAATAATACTACACTTTACTAGTAAGTAGGATAAAAGAAAGAAAAAAGAGAAAAAAGAAAATCGTTATGAGGTGCCAAAGCAAGTGCCTCGTAACACCCAGGGCTTGGCTTGTTTCTATTGTATGACCAACCCAGCAGAAGATGTAGTATAAGGTCTGTGAAGGAGGCTAACCTTAGGCAGTAGCACTCAAAATGTATACTGAATTGCTATATACTTAGCACTAGAATAGGCACTTGGTGCACTAATACCTTGCTTGGCTGGTGGTTGAACTCTGGCACCTTTTTTTCACCCAATCTGAGTTTACAGTATGTCAAAGTCATTATCCTGAGAGAGAAATATGTCATTGGCATTTACAACAGAGAGCAACCCAATGATTCAAAGTAACCCTTGGACTCATTCATTCCATTTGTTTGGAGCTTCACCATCATCTAACATAAACATGTTCTTTAGGGATGTATGGATGCATTGGCAGTTGGAATGAGGGTCCTCATCACATTAGACATTGAGACAGGGCTGAACCTAGCCAATGTGATGAGAGGGACAATTGTAGAGGAACAATTGTTGGAGCCACTTTGAACCCCATCAAGGAGGTCAGCACAGCCACAGTAGTTGAGCTAAAACATACCACACCATATGTATTGGCTAAACTCAATCACACAACAGTGGCTACATGTTGGAGTGAGTAAGCATGCCTGCAAAACCTCTGTCTCAGCATATGATTTGTTTCCACTTTCTCCTTGTGTCATTTTTGTACAACAACTTCCTGTGTCTTGAAGGGTAGTCCATTTGTATAGTCTCTTTTTCCTCAGTCTTTTGTTGTCCACAAAGACTGAGGTATGCTTTTGTCCTGTCCATTATACTATATTGCACTTATAGTTTTATAGTCACCCTTGTTTTCTTAGTCTTTGGCATCTCCATGTTGTCTAACACTACATTCAAGCACAGCCTCACAAGTTCACACCCCTTGTAGAATTGGACTTGTTTGTAGATGTTCATAGTGTCAGTGGTATGGATGTTGGAATTGCAAACTGGCACATGCATGACTTACTACTTCCTTTTTAGGCAACTTGGCAGAAGCTGATGTGCACACAAACTTTCATCTTCTCTCTGCAGAAAAACATATGATATCTACCTACTCTCTCAATCACTCCACTACTGTATAGTTCCAAGCCACAGGTAGTTTATCTAGCCTGTTTGTGATATCTCACCTTTTTTCCCCTCAGTCCTTTGTTAGAAAGCACAATTGCCAAAATAGTGACTTGGCTTGGGTTTGAACCAAGGACCTCCCTTACTCCGGGTGGGTGCTCTAACCACTGAGCTACCAGGCCTTGTCTAAGTGAAGTGCTATTAGCATGATGTGGAGCTGTCATGACTACTGTAGAGTTGTAACTCTGCTACGAAAGTATTGTAGCTCTGTTACAAAGAGTAGTAGCACATGTACAGGGTCAGGCATTTGACCTTAACTCCAACACCCCCACTAAGGGCAATGCCCATTAGACCCCTAGCCCAATCTAGGGGTAGCCACACTATTCTAGCAGCGCACCAGGGCCCATAACCTGTTGAAGTTGGGCAGCACAGCTAGGGGAAGCAAACACCATGACATAA
>QLPN01000224.1:67359-112977 GCA_003314395.1 Albatrellus ellisii
ATAGAGTTTAAGAGGAGCTCAAACCATAAAGAGAGAAGAAATACCAATAAGATGAGATAGAGATAAGTATACTTTAATAAGTAAACAGTGTGATCAGCATCATAAGGTAATGAAAAACCAACATCCTTGTGTTGTTTTTGAGACTGAGGTGAGATTTTACTATACACTTCTTTAACTTACTTACTGACTGGTATCAGTGTTCATTGTCCTTGATCTTAGGACATTTTTTGGTGTTTCTTGTGCAGAAGAACACCTGTTTTATATAACCCTTGTTATTGCAAAAATGGACCCAGGAATCAACAGCTTATGACAGGAAATTTGCAGGTTGTGTGTGGCTGAGGTACTACTTTGGGGTCTGAAAGATTGGTGGGCTTAGGAGCAAAGGAAGGGCCACCTGGATGCAAGTATGACCAATCACAAGGATTGTCCTGATGGGACAGGGTGTCTCTTATGATTTTCCTTTTCTTTTACTTACATTTACCATTCTACTGTGCCACAGCAGCTTCTTTATGTACAAACCACTGCACAGTATGACTGGAACATTCTACACATCATGATATGGCCTGATCTATTACTGTAATAGAATATTCTCTGACTTACAGTTGTACTATAAAAGGACCTAGAGTACTTACAGGATCCTTAGCTTAGTCTCCTGTACTCCCTGTTGATATTGTACACTCACTGACTATGCAGCTCCTCCCTCTTTTGGATTTTACGATACACACACACACACACACACACACACATACATACATACATACATACATACATACATACACACATACATACATACACACATACATACATACACACACTTTACATCATATACTATATGCAGTCCATAGTCATACTTAGAAGAACAAGGAAATAGTTGTATCCTCCTCCCACACATGGCCTGTCATCAACACTCCCTGGTGTCCAGATATCATCTATTCAATCTCAAACTGTTGTGTTCTCACTGCATGCTACACTTTGAGCCTCTCATCTGATCCTGTACAACAATAGCTGGTCATCCCACCATACTAAGTTGTAACAGTGTCATTGTCAAAAGAAGCATGGCAGGCTATCTGTTCCTTCATTATGTGCAGTCCCAGCTGGTTAACATTGTACATCATTCAGCCCATGCTAAAGAATGTAGGTCTTCTTTGACAGTCTCTATGGTTGGTGTCCATCATGCTGCAGTCAATCATATCATCACACCGGCCAAGCAGGATCCTTCACCCCAGCTGGAACCAAGCCACTCTTTGCAGCAGTATCCCCAACCAGCATCCTCGCCACTGTTCCTGCCTTCTGTCTGGCCCTTGTTAGAGTCTTCACAGTCCTTACCCATTCCTGTGATGAATGACCAGAACCACTTCCTTTCCCTCTCTGATAATCCCCTAGCACCTTTATCAGTGTTGGACATTGCCATAGGATCTTCACAGGACTTGCAGAATACTATTGACACATATCTCTGAACATGCACACAGATCTCCATCTTGCTTGGCTGGGCCAGGGTGAGACAAACACTGTCAGCATGCCAAGCACATAGAGCGATTTTTATCCAAGGTCACTCTGTTGCATAGATCAATGTGCTGCATTGTGATCTGCCACCCTTGTCAACATTCCTTTGTACACTTGTTTTTCCTCAGTCCTGATCCTTTACCTCAGTAGTCACTGTAGTATCATCTGAATGGGTTGAAACCTCAGCTTGTGAATGTTGACTCGGATGGCAAAAGATATTAGCTGTTGAGATAGTCACTCAGCAGATGATCTTCAAACCCATGTTTAGTGATGGTTGAATGACACTGGAGATGGCCACACAGCAGGATCGACTAATTATGCGAGTCCTTTATCCAATGCAATAATGATGGATGGACTTCCTTAAAGATGAAATGAGTGTGTGGGTAAGACAACATACAGTATTGGGAACGATGATCCAGTCTGATAGATGAATAGGAGTAAACACAGTTCACAGAACAAGTTCATAAATAAGAGTGGAGGATGGTGACAGACACTGGTATAACTGAGGAATAGATGATAACACAAGATAAGATAAAATAAATCAGAGCTCACCCTGTGCAGACCATATGAATCCCTCCTTTGAGGCATGTTGCGCAAAGGTGGCAGGGGTGGACTTCCACTTTGCTGATAAAGCCTTTGATATCCAAAACATGACTTCTCATGCGTGCTTCACTGGCACCACCGCGTCAACCTTGGCTGCACAGGTATGGGATTGGACGTTGCCCGTGGTCTTATACATGGTGGAATGCTCAATTGGGTGCTGTTCATGCATGGTTTATCTTGTCCTTGCTTCCTGTGTGTCTTTTGACTTTCCTTTTGCTCTCCATGAGCCCTTTGTAAGCCCTGTACGGATTACAGTCAACGGTATCGTGTGTGAGATGGCATGGACCATGGGTCACACCACCACGGGCATGCAATTAGATTGCTGGTAACTGCTTTCCCCTGATTCACTATCAAGTGTTCACGATGCTGGGCCACACATATTGCCAGGCAGACGTCATGCCAGTGAGACATCACCACTCGGTCTTCCTTCCCTTCCACTTGCACACCAGGGACACACACACTCAGTACCATGGCTGCATCACACGGTGGGCTGAATGGCATGATCTGCTGTTAGAATGGTCAGGACAGAGTTGTGGATCTTCAGCTATGCTGGCTGTGTGTGGGACAAATGTGAAGGGCCCTGACAACTAGCTGGGCACTGCAAACCTCTCCACAAGGGATGTTGCGAGGCAAGCAGCACCATGGCCAGCATACAATTACAATGGGGAAGTTCATCATGGCATACTAGGATGGGCAAGGCCGCCAGCCCAAATAGCAGTCGAAAGATGTGGCTCAGGGCTTTAGATTTGCCAGAGAAGGTCCATCAATTAGTAGTGTGCAGTGGCCATCGTCTGCCCTACACAGAGATATATAGTGTATGTTCTTGGCGCATGGCATTGAGCTCCACACTGGCCATGGCACATGACCTGGCTTGCAATGAGATGGCCTCCTCAAGCACTTCCCCATCAATGAAGGCAAGGCCTCTTGTGCTATGCAAGGGGCAAGCTTCTTGACTTTTGCTGCTTCTGGTCCACAGGAGTTGACCCCTGCCCTCTTGCTGATTCGTTGCACATGCTGCCTGATACCGTCCATCCCAAGCTTTACTCCATGTCTGTGTTGCTGGACCTAGTGTGAGCACTTCACCAAAGACCAAAGACGGTGCTGCACTACCATACAACCCCTGAATGTCGCCTGAAATCACGGTCCCAGACCTTGAGGCCTGTGCACATACACATGTGGAGGTACTACCTCTGAACTGCTGGAGGATAGTGTGGTGGTAGATAGTATCTATCAAACAAGTGTACCTGTAGTGCTAGACGACAAGGCCCCAATGACTGAAACCATGGATATGCTTGTTTCCAGAATCATGGGGCCCTTGGCTTTTTTCCAGTCCACAAACCCTCCACCATTATCATCGCCCAAATGGCTTTTCTGCCACATCAAGTCAACACCCTTTGGAGCGACTCCTTATTCACTACCCTCTCCTCATCTAACTTGCACTTGTTCATACTTCTGCAATCAAATACCTTGCATTTGGGTTTGTCATTTAGTTATCTATTTGCATTTCCTGGTCACTCTTCACTGCCAAACACATATTGGCTGGTATAGAGGGCCTCCTGATGGATTACTGTTAGCAATGCTCAAGTGGGCATGTGGCAACATGCTACTATTACTGATCAGTACCTCATAGCTCACTCAAAACACAACCTCTCATTGTAAAAATAATATAAGCAAGGGAGAACATGTCAAGACTGTATATTTTATGCCAATTTTACAAGTGAGGTGCAAAGACGTGGCTGAAGGAGCATCACAGCTGAACACCAACTTCTCAAAACTGTGGTTTGGCTAGAAAAGGAGCAGGCCTATACAAGGGAGCAGGACTGTGCTTTACCTTGTCCGGTAGGTCCCTTCACTGGTGCCAATGCTGGGGGACTGAAGACTTCCATTTTGCAGTCATACTCTGTTGACCAGCCTGCCACTTTTATTGAGCCCTTCTTCCTCTGGTTATTGAACAGCTGTTGGTGTCTGAACATAACCCAGAGCCCTAGTCAGCTTTGCATTTGCTTTGTTTAGCTGAGAGCTTTTTCACGTCATACTCCGAGACACCCCATATGTATCAACTCGGCAACATGGTATACCTTGGTCCCTGAAGCTATACGTGCCAAAGTCTCAAACACGTCAGAAGTGATATTGACAATACATGAGGAGAACAAGTGATGTCAAATGCAGTTAATAGTTTGGCTGGTATGCACAGTACTGCAATAAATTAGAAGAAAATTGAATGTTCCATATACAAATTACCTTGGATGAAGGACTCACGCCTTAGTTGCTTGGCATGCGACGACCTGACGTGCCCTAGTTCCAGTAGGAGGAATATCAAGTAGCTCATGATTCACCTTGTAGTGCTCTCTCCACAACATCCAAGGATGACACAATGCCCACTTGTTCTGTCCATATACAGGCTACAGCAGTGATCAGCACCAAAAACATATAAAGTGTGACCATCTTTGCATGCCTCTTTGCACAGGTCCATGTAGACCTTGTTTCCCATCCTGCCACCATTGGCTTTGTGAGGTATTCAGACAGCCAACCACTTTGCTAGATGATGCAAGTCATCATCCATGAACTGTACATTATGTGTCAGTTATGGATCACATGGGTTGAAAGGAGCATCTACCTTCAGCCCCTGAATTTACTGACAGGTCATCGATTCTGGGCATTTCCGTGGGAATATCGATTTGCCTCGATGCAGTGGTCAACAAACCCAATATAATGGACCCACGTTGTGCACAACACATCATACTTCTCTTGAAAGTACTCAAAATGTCTTGGTTGAGCTACCAGGATAACGTCTTCCTTATGCTCCACAGTGATAACTACACCACCATGTGTCTAGAGATAGTGGGTCAATATAATGACTATGTGTATGCCAAAGCAGGTGATGTTGAATCTGCAGTTTCCACCAAGATAAACACGTGATGAACACACCATGATCTTCTCATGAAGCCTCTTTTGCACATCTTCAGTGTTGAATTCTCCCTGTATGTTGATCACTGCATCTCCTACCTATACATTTTTGTTTGGCATTCCCTTCATCATACTTCACTACACCTCTTTACACATATTTACATACTACTTACACAATCTTGACACATCACTTCCTTTCCACTTCCCCACACCACACTTAACTCTGGACAACATGTGTCCCTCACATACATGGGCATCCTTGTACTTCAGGGTTACATCTCCCCTTCAACCTTATCTCCCCTCCATATATAAAGATGCATACTTTACTACATATCTCCTCAGTCATCATCTCCAGACAACTGAGTGAGTACCTCTGTCAGGATGTGTTATTTTTCCTTTCATTTTTACGATTTTCTTTTATCTTATTCCTCAAGATCTGTAGCTACATCTTATCTTATCTGATCAGATCTTTCACAATAATATATGACTCATTCCTCATTCATCATCAGGCCACTTACTCTTTTCTTATGACACATATTCTCACAGACACTTACAAATACTCTCATGTTGACTGTGCAATGCTGCACATTACTTACTGATCATTCTCACGCATGCTGTGCATGACATCATGCTATCCTCATTTCTATACTTCAAATGCCTGCCCTACAGCGACATACATGGTCTATGCACACAGGCATTTACTATATATACTGTACTTTGTATTGTACTTGTTCTTTAGCTTAGTACTTCTGGGATATCCGCTTCATAGCAAGTTAGTCCTTGCAAATACTATCATCCTTTCCTCCCTTACTCCTCTTCAATAGTCTACTGTGTGACCTCGCTAGTAGTGTCGGCCTCACAACCTCTACCTCATAAACCTTACACATCTTCTCACATACCTCGCAGCTCTACTTCTTACCTGTGGCAACCTACTGTTGTCCACAATACTTTCATCACCACTGCAGTGATGCTTCTCTTGCTCCTCCCATGCTGGGAGTGTTGGAATTGCAAACTGGCACATGCACGACTTACTACTTCCTTTTTAGGCAACTTGGCAGAAGCCAACATGCATGTAAACTTTTGTCTTCTCTCCACAGAAAAACATATGATATCTACCAACTTTCTCGATCACTCTGCTACTGTATAGTTCCCAGCCACAGGTAGTTTATCTAGCCTGTTTACAATACCCTGCCTTTTTTTTTCCCTCAGTCCTCATGTTGTATTCAAGACTGAGGTGAGATCTTACTTTACAATACTTTTACTTACTTACTGACTTGTATCAGTGCTTTTGTCCTTGTTGTTAGGACACTTTTTTGGTGTTTCTTGTGCAGAAGAACACCTGTCTATAATAACCTTTGTTATTGCAAAAGGGAGTATATCAATATATTGCTCTTCATTATAGTTGCTTGCCATAGCCTGCATGAACATTCAGGAAGCTTAAAGAAATAGAACTTGGCATTATCATTATTCCCTTCTTCCATGAATAAGTTTGAATTGGCATGATCCTCCAAGTCTCCAGGCTGTTCAACTATATTGACTTCTCGTGACAAGAAGCATACACTATTGGTCACTTACCACCAGGTCTCCCGTATTCAAGAGCTCATCATTAACTTCTTCCTCATCTTCCAGCCCACTGCTGGACATTACATTCATGTTGAGTGGACCATAACAAAAGATTTATTTGCCTCCAATGCCACGGTTGCAGGAAGCTGCCAATCTAACAGTGTTCAATAGCCTAGTAGATTTGCACTCAGCCTGTTGTGCCAGTGCTCTCTCCATGAGCTGCACTCCATGATGGTGATGACGATGACGATCTTACTGTGGTACAAGTGAATTCAATAATATTGGAAGATCGTAATGCACCATGTGACGACTCTGTTTCCATTGGTCCATTCCCCTTCTCATCTCAAAGTGGTGCTTGGCGCACTGCTGACCTTGCTTGGAATTACCCTCTAGATGTCCCAAACAAACACATCTTAAATTTCAGAATATGTAGATAGACATCATTGTTGAGAATAAAAAATGGCATTGGATGTATTTGTGAGAACAATTATGTGTGACCAGAGATGATTCCTGTATTTTACATAGAAGATTGAGTTGGAGATTATGAAATAATTGATATGTATCTGCTATGTCAAAAAGTTTACAAGTCAAATGTGTAGGATGTAACAATAAGAGTGATTTCTGGACACTTGTAGAAATATAGCATCTGTGGAAGTGGCAATGATGGAATAATGTGTACTATGGGTAGAAATTAAATCCTGACGAAAATGAGAGACTGTTCCATGGAGTCATGCTACACAGCCCATGCTGTACTTTGTGGTGACTCCCATCACATTGCCACTGTTGCAGGTAAGAAGTTGGGTGTGGTGTACTATCCAATGTCAAAGTGATGAATCCGAGAACAAGAATTGTATCGAACAGTTAGAGTCTCGGATAATTATTGTCCTACGTCGACACTACTATGTCTCATGTCATCAGCACTTCAATTGTCCATCCAACAACATGATACAATGTGGAAGGCTTGCCAACATGGAACAAACTTGAAATGTGTGGCCCACAAAGCCAATGGTGAAAGTACATCGACTGGAGTGGGTCCTTGTGACATAAAACGTCAAGACGGATCTAGACTTGCTAATGATGCAAGAGTAGCAATTGTTGTGATTATTCTACATCCTGAAGAACCAAGTTCTATGGATGTTGTCAAGCTCAAACAATAAAGCTGGATACGTGCCTCATAGGGACACTAGGCCTCACAATTCAAAAAACATGTACCTGATTGGAATTATGTGCTCTGTGCCCAGTGTGTGTGTCACTGCTATGACAACTACCTACCCATTTTCACACCCACTCCCACCAACCTGGACCCTCAAGCACCACAGTATCAGCCAGCATGCACACAATTGTATCATGGATAGCATGGGTAGATAGCACAGCAGGGACGGCAGGAGGGCATGTGAAGCCACAGCTTCCTACTAGTAGTAATAAGTGTCTCAGTATCTCGAATATACTATCACCTTGTGGTGTACACCAATGGATATCTCTCAAGCAGAAATGTCTTTCATTCAAAATATTCCTTATAATTATTCATCCAAAGCCCCAGATGTGAGATCTGATCAACTTCTGCAATTGAGCCACAAGTAGTGACAACACATTATGCAGGCTTTGTATGGTTGAATATATACTTTCATCAAATGATATGACTCACACAACGTCAACGGACCCTTTTCAGCCCCAGTAGTAAGATACCAAACATATGATTCATGCAGTGTAATGGTGCATCAGACCTTGTAACCACTTGTACTTGCTTGTCACCTGACGCCACCCTATTCTCATGTTATTGCTGTTGAGATGATTTTTCACAATTGCAATTGTGATGTACCTGGAATCTATGGAGTCATGCGTAGTATTTTGCTCACAATCGAATGTCCTCATCTATCACATTCTTCATAGTGGAACACCGTCTGCTTCCATCTACATATGCAACCTGGACAATAAACTGTTGACAATTCCCTCTTAAGTTACAGGTGCAAGGACTGACTGACTTTATTGTGATTGACTTATGTTCTCCTGTTGTTGCCCACAAGCAATGACACACCATACTCTCACCAACACACAAATATGATGTTGTGCAGGGATGTACTGTTTCTTTTCCATAAAAGACAACAATCGTGACATGCCAACATCTGAATCATCGTATTTGTTTTTCCTGCTCCAGATGATGTTAATATACATGCACTCTCACAAATACAGGAACACAAAGATGTATTGTTACTTTTCGACAAAATACTCAATAACTGTATCACTTGAAATGTGGTCTATGAAATCTTATTACCTCAACACCAGATATATAAACAGACCGTACCGCTCTCCTGCCCATGACCAACATTTTTGACTTGTACTTGTGGCATGGGGATTTCTGGATATGTGGAACACACAGTATGGGTTCTGATCGTTTGATCAGTGTGCTGGTTACTGTGATATACCTGGTTGTCATGTGTATGCCATTTGTCTGTGCCCACTGTTACATGTCTCTGACAACCTCATCATGGAAGGCCACATCTTACTGAAGAGGTAGTCTGAATGGCCCATCTATGGACCTTGCTTGTGATCATTTGCGCCCACACATCATGAAAGAACTCCTCTCGTCAAGTGTGGTCTTCATGATGTGGCCACTAATGTTGTTCAGCAGGGCCCATATTTCATTCAAGTCTAATATTACTGTGCAAGCTATGTTCCATAGACTTGATAGCAGAATTATATATATCCAAGCCAGGAGCCGAGAAAAGGCGATTTGTTTCTGCAATATGATGGTATGTTTATGCTGAAGCAGTATCCTCAGGTCCCCTGGTGACACTCATATGGGTGTTAGTCCCATCCTGGTTCCTATTCATACCATCGGGATCTGGCCTGCTGGCCTCAAGATATTCCACTAAAGCTATTGGAGTCAGGTACCATGTCAGTGTAATAACCTTAGGATAGACGCCCTCACCGTTATATGACAATCAGACATTCTGTATATGCAATGAAGGACTGCTCATCATGATGCTCTGATGCACCAGAGCTACTCTAAGTTGGTCTCCAGGAGGTTACAGGGCTGCATCTCACTGGGAATTGGGTTTTCAGATCCAGAACAGTGCTCAACACATTTCAAGTTCAGCACCCTGGGAAGAGATGTATTGACTAGACATTGTATTTCCACCACTCTGTATGATATGTTTAGATATAAAACATGCGATTCATGAATGTGCTATCTTACAAACAAAATGCAGACCCAACTGAAACAACAATGTCCTTATATATTGGCAATGGAAATAATGCCAACATCATGATGAGAAAATTGAATAGGGAGCTAGTCATACTGGGTAGGTATCAGAAGTCTGAGACAAATGTAAATGAACATAGTCCAAAAGAAGCAAGATTTGTCAAGGTAAGATGATTGTCATGATCATGATGGTTGAACTTGTGAGCAGCCGCTTTCTATGGCATCGTTTGTCTTGCCAGTGCATCCTTGCAGTCCTGGCTTGTGAGGTTGATCTCGGCCATCCACAAGTGGCATTCACCTGTGGAACCCACATGAAGCACATAATTTTTGCTGTCACCAATGAGCTTGAAGGAGAAGTTGTCTACCACCACACACATCAGGGAGAAACACAGCAAGTCATCCCTAGACACTTGATCCCATGAAGGTGACTGCAGGGGTGATGCACCTCACCATTCTTGGACACATGCTATCATTTCGAGTGAGATGGGCTATTTAAGCATCAGAGTGAGTGTCGCCAATAACAGCCCTGTGAGCGGACGCACCATGCAGTAGAGCATCTTTGCATGCTCATCTGTCAGGATGATCTTATCTGTGCACAGGAATGCATGCAGCTTCCGCCTGCTCTTCGCCTTAGAGAGCAGACCCTCGCACAGCAGCTTGTGGCTGACCATGTATTCCATCTCCCCCATGAGGTTTAGGTGTCTGCGAACCATGCCAGAAGATCATGTCAGAATGTCTAAGTGCAAGTGTCAGTGTGCAGTGGATGCACCATTTGCCAACCTGGAGGTCGTGCGACAGCTGGTGTAGCCATTCAAGGCCTTCCTTCTTGCGGATGTCTTCGTTGATACTATTAAGGTTGCCCTGTGCAGTGCATGGGGCATGCAGGATCTGTTGCTTGTTGTCCTGGGCTTTGGTGTAGTCCAAAATCTGGGGTGTGGAAGCTGAGTCATTAACGAGGCTGGGGAGGCCCAGAACACACCTTCTTGATCAAGAGTGGGTACCTTGTGATTCGCTGCACTACAGATGATGTCAAAAACCAGCCTGCAACATCAAAGTATGCATGAATGCACTTACTAGGAATCAGTAAGTAGCTTGCCAGGTCAAGACTGCGCACAGCTGGGTCTTGTTCCAGTTTCTGAAGTGAAAGACATGCATAATCGTATGACACCCTTATACACTAAGAGACTCACTTGAAGGAGGCTTGCAAGGCAAGGTTCATTCTCGCACAACATCTGCAGCATCTTGATCGCTGCCCCCTGGTTGGTGCAGTATTCCTACAGCCTGTACAGACATTCAAGAAACGACAACAAATCAGAAGCAGCGACAGAACAGACCCTATAGGCCCACATGTTGCACATATGTGTGTCAAGGTTGTCGCCAATGTGGTCAATGTACAGCTAGCAGATATGCTGGCATTCCTCAAGAAGGTCTGCAAAGGTGGCTAATTCATGAGGAGGTTCTATTGTGTGCAGCTTTCAGACCATACCGTGTTAATGAGCAAGAGGTCCTCCACATTTGCAAACACAGTGGTCATTGTATTCTGCAGCATCAGTCCAAGCATTCCTGAGTAGAAGATCTGAAGTAGGACACCATACAAGTGCATGCCATATGTGAAACCTGCAACCAATCTGCACCTGAACAACCAGCTGCAAGTCATGGACATACACGGCCTCTGTCACAATCATCTCGAAAATCGCCTACACAAAGTATCATGAACACACACACAACAGCTGCACCCACAGAGCAGCGAAAGTTGCACCTCCTGTCGATTGTGCTCCTTGATCAGGGTCTCATTGTAGACTGACCTGTCAATAAGGCTCGCCCAGCACTACCCCACCCTGGCACGCATGTCACCTCAGCTCCCACACACCCACTTCTTCATGCAACAACCAGCACTCACCATCCTAAAAGCAGGCAGGGGGCTGTTACCCTGCATTGGCATTGTCTCCCCTGCCATGATCGGCCCCAATATCACAGGCATCGACTGTCGCTCACCATCCCTAATCGGCATGTGACTGTGCCCCAAGAAACTGAACAACATTGACTGCAGGCTCTTGCCCCACCCCCACCCCCACCCTGCTCACGTGCTAGCCACATGGGTTCCAATGGCAACAGGGTGGGGCTGGAGTCTGTCGACACTTGCATCGAGTGGGGGCTCCCTGCATGCGCCTTCTTAAACACCTCATACCGGTCATACACGTCATTGAGCAGTGTCCCAACACTCATGGCTTTGCCCCCACAGTCTCTACCACAGGCACTTTCAGCCAGTGTATCATCCAACACATTGACTTGCAGCTGTTGAGTACAGGGTACTGGTGGTGGCAAGCAGCAGCATTTGATGAGACTGTGTGCATGTGCATTGAGCTTCATGTGATGCTCTTCTGCACATAGGCCAGGCACCCAAACACTCTGAAATAAGATATGTCAGGAGGGCCAGATCCCAATCAGGTGTGCTAAGAGTGGTGATGAGCATCGTGCATGATAAACACAGGCCATATGCATCATTAAAACACTAAGAAGTCTCAAGTTTCTAGTAGTACGCTTTTGCTCCTAGTTTGTTGCTTAGTGTGTGTGTGTGTACAGTAAAGAGGACGAAGGAGGAAGGAGTCACTTAGTAATCATATGATGTGTCAACACCCCAAATTGCTGGAGACACACCTAACAAGACCAAGATCATCACAATGGGTGGAAAAGGAAGGAAGTGATAAATGTTTAGTGACAATGTCTGCAGTGACAAGATGAGAAGGAAGATGGTGCACAGTAATGGACTTATCAGAAATACATTGGTGGATATAATGGTGCTGTATGTCAATGTGCTTAGTACCTCATGTAATGTCTGGATTGTTAGCAATGTCAATAGATCCTTTGTTATCACCATATAGTAGAAGAGGGGAAGAAAAACCAAAACCAACTTCATGGAAGAGGGAATGTAACCACATGCCCTGAGCAGCAGCCCGAGAGAGAGACATGTATTCAGCCTCAGTTGAAGAGAGGGAAACAGTGTGTTGCTTTCAGGATGACCAGGCAATCACACCTCATCCCAGTAGGAAGACATAGGCCCCAATGGACTTCCAGTCATATCTATCAGCTGCCTAATCAGAGTCTGAATTGTTGGAAATGTTTACTTTACTTCATATTTTGTTCAGCTTCACTTTACTTATACTAACACATGTCTTCCTTATGTCCTACTTGACACACACATAACCCATGCTACACACTCCACCTGAACTCTAACTCACTTGCCCTACATAAGTAGAATCCCCCACTTCTGACCACTCTTAGACATTCCTGTAATGTCTAACCACATACTTTCACTCTGCAGCACTTTGTGCTGCACCACTTATTCTGTCTCCCTTGCTGCAATCACATCTGTGTTTCTTCTCCTCACCACCATTAGCTCGCTCCTGTGCAGACATGAATAACCAACAACACCTGTTCCTTCCTGCCCCCTATATTGCAGGTGATGGTGAATGGTACCTTTGAAATATTGAAGCACATGTTTTGCTGCAAGGAGATGAGGGGGTGATGGATTGGAGAGGAATTGTGAGAGTTTCATGACAGCAAATGAGATGTCAGGTCATGAAACAATGGCAGCATATAGTGAGGAGCCAATGAGCTGCTGGTAAGAGGATATGAATGTGGGTGATGCAGCATTGTCTTCTGCAGATTTGGTGAGGATGATGCCAGGTGGAAGGGGAGTAGTTGCTATGTTGCAGTCATCCATGCTGAAATGATCTAGGAGATCAGTGATGTATGCTTCTTGGTCAATCTCAAGGAGTTGCTTGGAGTGATCATGTGTAACATGGAGTCCAAGGTATGATGTGATCTCACCTAGATCTGTCATCTGAAAAAGGGACTTAAGGATCTCCTTACATGCATTCACTTCATAAAGTGACCCTCCTAGTATGGTGATGTCATCAACATAGAGGACAATGATGAGTGGTTTAGAAGAAGAGGTGGAGACATAGATCCCAGAGTCAGAGAGAGTGCAAGTGAAGGAGAGGCCAAGAAGGGATCCATGCATCTTGTGGTGCCATTGTCTTGATGCCTGTTTGAGACCATAAATGGCCTTGGTTAGGTGACACACCTTTCCTTCAGTCCTAGGTACAACAAAGCCTTGTGGTTGCTCCATGTAGATTTCTTCATCAAGGTCTCCATTGAGAAAGGCTGACTTGACATCCATGGAGTGGACTCCCCAGTCTTCTAGGGCAGCAATGGCAAGAAGAGTATGGAGTGACTCAAAGCATGCAACTGGTGAGAAGGTTTGGTTGTAGTCCACCCCATGTACCTGTGTGTACCCCTTGGCTACAAGCAGTGCCTTGAAGCATCCATCTGATTTGTGTTTGAAGACCCATTTGTTCCCTACCAAGTTGTGGCCAGGAGGAAGGTCAACCAGCTCCCAGGGGAGGTGATGTAAGGACTTGAGTTTGTCTTCACATGGGGACTGCCAGGAGTCCAAGTCAGAGCTCAAGAGAGCTTGTTTGTGTTTGTGCAGGTTATGGCAGGCAACTGTATAAAGTCTCTGGGCATGGAGAGCAAAGGCAGCATGACTGCAACAGGTAGGTAAGGTGTGGGCAGTAGGGAATGTGCCACAACGCAAGAGTAAGAGCTGCAGGAATGTAATGAGACAGAGAATAAGATGATAGGTGAAGTACTCACTCAGTTGTCTGTAAGACAATGACTGAGGAGATATGTAGTAAAGTATGCATCTTATATAGTGTGTGGAGATAGAGTTAAAGTGGAGGAGGGATCCTAAAGTACAAGGATACCTAAATATGTGAGGGATGCATGTTGTCCAGAGTTTGGGTGGTGTGAGAGTTGAAAGGGAACCCCACAGGGTTGTGGAGAAGTAGAAATATGTCATGTGTATGTAAATATGTGTAGAGATGAAGGAAAAGCAATGCTGAATGAAAAGTAAAGGGTAGGAGGTATAGTAATGATGCATGATGAATGTTCAACAGTTTGAGTGTAAGGGGATCACACAAGAAGGCATGGGAGAGGATGGCTGAAATGGAGGAGTTACCTTGTGGCATCACAAACACATCATCATCATTGTCATGTGTTCTGGACCCCCCCTTGCCAAGAATGTTGACAAATTTGTGAGGGCCATAGGCACTGTCATGGAAATGGTCAGGATGACAGGTGATATGCTGGGAGTGATGAATGACAGGTACATTGTCATCAAGAAGGGCCATGTGTGCCTGTTGATGACCTGTTGTAAAGTGAGCAGGTGCATGCCAGTGAGGCTGAGCAATGGTGTCAATTGGCTCAGCATGGTGAGTATGCTGTGCATGTTGGTATGCAGGTGCAGAGGATGGTGGTGGGCCTTGAGGCAGGGTAACTGGCATTTGGACTGTGGTCAGGCCATTGGAAACATCATCCCACTTGGAGGCAGGGCCAGTGTGCAGAGGTGGAAGAGGAGCATGAGGGCCCTCAGAGCCCATACAAAGAGGAGGGTCTGGATGAGGTTCCAAAGGAGGAGGCAAGTTGGGATGTGGCACTGGTGGAGGTGAGTCATCACCACTGTCTGATCCACCATCATTGTCAGAGTCATCAGAGTTGTTGCTACTGCTAGGAGGAGTGGAGGGAGGAAAAAGGTCAAGAACTGTAGGTGCAGTAGCAGCATCCACAGCAGGGAAGATGTCTTCACAGAAGACAGCATCTTGGCCAACCACAACACAATGAGTGGTCTGATCCCAGAACAGCCAGCCCTTCATGCAAGATTGATATCTGACAAACACTAGGGGGTGGGCTTTGGCATCAAGTTTCATCTGCTGATTGTCCAGTGTCTTGACCCAAGTGTGACAGCCAAAGACATGGAGATGGGAGATGTCAGGTGGTGGTGCAGAAGGTGACCAACAAGCAGTGGGGGTCAACCAGGCAAGATGGCATGCTGGGGCAACATTGTAGGTGTGAACAGCAACATGGATGGCAAACTCCCAGAAGCCATGAGAAAGACCTGCATGGTGTAGGAGGGAGAGAGCACAGTTGAGGATGGTGCAGCTCCGGTGCTCTGCACGCCTGTTCTGCTGTGGGGAATATGGGACTGTCTGCTGATGATCAATCCCTCTAGATGCAAGCAAGTCACAAATGCCAGAGTTGATGTACTCCCCTCTGCAGTCTGTGTGAAGAGCTTTCAGCCAGTGGCCACGCTGCATGTGAACCCAGGTAAGGTAGTGACCAAGCACCATGCTGAGCTGATCCTTGCTCTTGATAGGATATAAAATGCCATAGCTGGAATGGTCATTGAGGAAGGTAACAAAGTACAAATTACCAGCAGCAATAGAAGCTGTGCCAACAGGTCCCACTAGGTCAGAGTGTATGAGGTCAAGGGGTGTGGTGGTGCACATGCAGGACAAGTGGAAGGGGGTGCATGGGAACTTGCCAAGAACACACCCAGTACAGGAGCCTAAAGAGGGTGAGGAGTCCAGCAGTGAGAACCCCATGACCTGACCAGGATGAATGTGTGAAACAATGTCTTCCGAGAGGTGGCCAAAACATTCATGCCAGATGCAAAGGGAGGGAGCAATGATCACATTTGCAGAAGCTCCAGGACTGAGGGGAACACAGTACATTCCACCCTGAAGGAAATTGGTGCTGAAAATGTGACCATTTTTGCTAATGGTGCAGGCCCCTTTTTCATACACAACTCAGAACCCTAAATGATCCAGCTTACTGATGGAGAGGAAATGACCTGATGCCCCTGGTACATGTAGCATGTTTGACAGAAGAATAGAGACTGTTTGTTTGTCAGGTAAGGTGTGTTGTTGTGCACTGGATCCTTGTCTGAGACATGGGATAGAGGTCCCATTGCTGACAGTGACAGTTTGTAAGGCTACAGAAGAGTAGTCCTGTATGTCATGGTGGTAGGGAGTGATATGATCAGTACAACTGGAGTCCAGCATCCACATGCAGGCCTCACCACCATAGGAATGTGTGTCAAATTTAACAGCCCCAGAGGAAGAAGACAGTGTATGTAGACTAGGTGCATTGACAGAGTGTTTAGATCTGCAGAACCAAGGACAGCTGTTGTGAGGTTGCTCCATGAAGGTGGTAAAGCATGAGGGGGAATGAAACATGTATGCTGGTTGGTTACCAGTATGTGCTCCAATTGCTGATTGTTTGCCATAGACGTCTAGCAGACCATCCCATGTGTGGTGTGTGGTGACAGTGTCTTCAGCAATCATGGAGGCAGGTTGGTCACTGCATGTCATGGTGATGACTGCTTTGGTGGAGTCATTATTGTCCTTCCACTTGTTGAGTTCCTCCTGATTGGTGACTGTGCAGATATCATCACTGTCTTGCATGGGGGTGACACCCATGCATTCTGCAGGCTTAAGCTTTGAAATAGTATACCATATGATGAGTAATGTAGACTTCACCACATTTGCCCATTTCCTATAGTTCTCTGTCCCTTCTATTGTGATGTTGATTTTTGGGATTGAGGTAGAGTGTGAATGAGAGATGAGAGTGGTGACAGTGATGATGAATGGCAGTAGAGGTTTAGAGTTGAGTAGGAAGAGAGTAGTTGTAAATGCATGAGAGAGAGAGAAGCAAGTAGTTGCGAGCATGCAAGAGAGAGAGAGGCAAATGGCCCAGGCAAGGCCCATAACCTGATAAACACAGGCCATATGCATCATTAAAACACTAAGAAGTCTCAAGTTTCTAGTAGTGCACTTTTGCTCCTAGTTTGCTGCTTAGTGTGTGTGTGTGTGTGTACAGTAAAGAGGATGAAAGAGGAAGGAGTCACTTAGTAATCATATGATGTGTCAACAGTGCACACATAATACCAGAAAATGACCATCAGTGACATCAGGTGAACACAGCAACATTAACACACTGCACACAACAATCATCTGCAGTTGCATCAATCATGCACTCGCTTAGGCATTGGAATACAGGACTGGGTTTGGCTGACAAGGAGCAGGACTGATAGGATGTATAGTAGGGCTGCCTACCATACTGTATATGGTACATGTATGGCTACCCTCCATACCATCACCTGTACCATATGCCTTCATTTCAAAGCCTCTGACAGTATGGTACAGTGTACAAGACAGCCATAATATCCAGGTACAGGCCATATGGCTATGGCTGTATACATTATGGCACATGTATGGCTACCCTCTAGGGCTGCCTAGCATACTGTATACAGCTACAGCCAAGATGGCTGTAATATCCAGGTAGTACAGGGACTCAATATGGTCTAGTTAAATTGAATAATATATTCACAACACAACTATCTACTGGTTGACTCAGTGCTTCCAGGTTTGCCCATAAGTACATCATCAGCATCATAGTACCACACATGTTCTGGTTCAGTAGGACTAGTGGAAAGTGCATTAGAAGAGTTAGGCATGAATCTGAAGAGGAATTATTGAATGAAGTGCAAACAAAAAATGCAGCCCTCTTATGCAGTTGAGTATTTTCAAATTCCACAGCTGGTTGGTGAGCAAAAATTTATATTTGAGATGGTGTTATGGTATCTTGATGGTAGCCCTTCATCATGAGTAGTGAGAGTATTTGAAATGGTACTATGGTAGATTGATGGTAGCCCTTTGTTGAGTAGCAAGAGTATTTGAAATGGTACCATGGTAGCTTGATGGCAGCATATCCAAATCCAAGACAGGAGAGATGCAAAGTCTGACTCCTGATTTGGATCCACAATAGGGGACATAGAGTTGAACCTATCAGTACTGACAGATGCATGATGCATATTTGAGGTCAGTGGAGTGTTGATATTGATTGATTGTCTTACAGTTGAATGAAAGGTTAAGCTTCTGGAGTTCAAACTGTAAACTGACTAGCATATGGCCCATATATATGGCTTGACATCATTGCTTATATGGTACAGCATGGGTATCTTACCATACCAGCAACCATACTGTCTTAGACCCACCTCACAACCCTGATGGTATGGTACAGGATACTGTATTACAGTAGCTGTATACTGTACATGTATGGGTATGGTTGGCAGCCCTAATGTATAGGCCGAGGTGTGGTCCAGGCCCACCAAAGTAACAATGGAGTCACAAGTCATGAAGTCAGCATTTGGTGTGAACACAGTGACATTACATCACACACACACAACACTGGAAAATGACCATCAGCAACATCAGGTGAACACAGTGACATTAACATGCCACATGTGACAATCATCCACAGTCACACCCATCACACATTTGCTTAGGTGCCAGAATATAGGACTGGGTCTGGCCAATGAGGAGCAGGACTGATAGGATGTATAGGCCAAGGTGCAGTCCAGGCCTGCCAAGGTAACCATGGATTCACAAGTTGTGAAGTCAGCATTTGGTGCAATCAGTGCTTTCCCTCTTTCACTCATCCATTATAGTATGATACTTTATTCATTTGCATCCAGATTCCACCTCATTTCAAATATCCCTATGATCAACCCTACATTGTACATTTTCTGTTTTGTTTTGTTGTGCTCCAGCCTTGGAGCTAGACTTGTATTTAGATGGCACATTGTCTGTCAGAAATGAATAGATTTCCCCCACCCATGATTTGTCTCCCCTCCCCCATCCAAGTCAGATTGCAGAAAAGCACCTTTTCTGTTCTGCCCTCCACATGTCTCACAGTCAAGAAAGTGTGCATGCCCCATATGTCACGTTTATTATTGCATTGCATTCTCTATTGTATTGTGTTGCATTCTCCATTTTCCTGTTATCATGTTTATAGTGTCATATTTCTGTCACATTTCCTCACCATTGCCCTGTACACATAGGTTGGGGCAAGCAAGGGTGGAGTGTTTGTAGATGATAAGCAGCAAGTATATAATCCCCAAAGGGGACAGCAATGCAGACAACATCTTGTCTGCACAGGAATGAGCCAGCACTGATAAGAAGGGAAAGTGTGGTTGTGATTGCTGCAATAGCAAGGAGGTATGTGGTGTAGCCTAAGCCACAGAGTGGGAGCACATGGTTAGACATCATTTGAAAGATGTCTAAGGGTGGTTGGAAGTGGGGGAGTGAGTTTCTGTAGTGTTTGTGGGTTAGAGTTCAAGTGGAGTGCATAAAGTGGGTTAGCAGAATGTGTTACAAGAACATGGTTGTAGTAGTGTAAGTGGGTTAGACAAGACATAGTCAAGATGTGTATTAACTTGTGTATAGTGGAGCTGAATGAGAACCATAAATATTCCAACACATCTGTAGCACAAGTAAGTGGTTACCAGCACATGAGTGGTGAGGCAATGTGATGAAAGTACACTGCAGGGTAGAGTAAGAATAGAGTAAGATGGAGTGGAGGAGATACTCACTCAGACAGAGTAGTAGACATCCGAGGAGATGTAAAGTATGTGGTCCATCTTATATAGTATACATCTGTAGAGTTGGAGCAGAGTATTGTGAGGCTGACACTAGACATCATGACCGAACAACTGAAGAAAGCTAAAACAAACAAAAGGACAATTGCGCTGAAGTCTAGTGGATATCCCAGATGATAATCAGTAAGGTAAAACAAGAAAAGAGCTAAGAACTACTGCACCTAGCAGATATCCCAGATGATCAGAACTGGGGATAAAACACTAAGTGAACTATCCTATATATACTACCCTGAAGAGTGCACAGACTGTGCTGTACAGTATAGGGCTGGAGAATGAGAAAGTAGAGTAATGATATCATATCTAATAATAGAGGGAATGCATAAGAGCTGGCTGAGATTCCACAGTAACTGCGGGAATGATTATATTCTGCAGCAGGTGTGAGAAAGATTGGTGAGCATCCACGATAATAGTGAGAAAATGAGTTATAGCTAAAGATAGAAAGGGCTGATCAGAGATTGGACAACATACACATCATTGACCAATAAAGATGAACAAAAGGAATGCATGACCATGGGAATTGCTTTGATAGATCAGGAGCAATTGTAAGATCTATAATGATAGAGTTATAAGAGATATAGAGAAAAATGAGGAAAAATAGGAGAAAAATAGTAGTAGCCTGACAAGTATGTATGAATAGAATACAACAACTACCATAAGAGAAGGGATATGTGTTGTCCTGGAGTATTTGTGGGTGCTCAGACATGTATGTGGGAGTATGGTCCAAGGAGAAGATAAGATGTGATGATGTATGTAACAAGTAGGTAAAGAGTATGTGTGTGGAGTGAAACCAAATGAAATGTAGTGTGGTATGCTCACAGATATTCAACATGCCCAGTTGTGTAGCATTATTGCATTACTTGCCCTATACTACTAACTCTCTTCCCTTTGGTGTCTAGAGGATCTTATGGCTCACACCCTTCAGCATCTGCTGTGGTTGTAATTGTGGATTCCTCTCACACACACCCACTGCATATATCAACATGTTAGCCATTCCTGGTATAGATGATTGAACTTGCTTTGTGTGTGATGGATTCATTGTTGATGTCAGATCAACTGAGTCTGAAGTTGTAGTTCTGGGGGTGATTCTTGATTGAAAGAAAGGGGTGGACAAGGCAACAGTTTCATCTCCTTGATCTGGTGCTTGAAGAGTAAAGAAGGTTTCCACTTGGGGAACATTCTCAGAAGCATAGATTGGGGTTTGTGGTCTTGAGGGCCCTGAGTGAGTCCCTGTGCAAGATTCTGATCACAATCTTGGTATAAGACTCTGTTGGTACTCTGAGATTGTGGGTAATGCAGACACCCATCCAGGAGATACTCTGATGTAATTGTAGTCTGATTTGTCTGTGGTATCCCAGCAAACAATAATTTGTATTCACTGTTATCTGGGTTGACTCTGTCCTCACAGATCCACTGGTTTTGTTTATCATAGTATGTGTACTCATCTTCTTCTTCTTCTTCTTCTTCTTCTTCTTCTTCTTCTGTATATTCTTTGAGGGTAATAGGGATATGGTTTTCAAGGAGTTGTCTATGTTGATGACAAACTTCAATGTCTAGGAAGATTTCTCAATGGATATTTGCTGAGAGAAGGGAAGAGTTATTTGTAAGCCGTTGTCTGTTACAGTAAGCAGTCTGGGGTTCCAGATTAGTATGAGTGAAGTAAATGAGTTGATTGTTGACATAAAAAGTTTATTGCTGCTGCCATATTGGAGGTGATCAGGCCACTGGCAATCAGTTACATCTAAGGTGACAGTGATATGTGCTGTGGTATGGTGATGGTAGAATCTACAATCACAACCACAACAATTGCTGAGGGGTGTGAGTCATAAGATCCTCTAGTCACCAAAGTAGTAGAAGTTAGTAGTTAAGTGCAATAAATGAAATATTGCAATGTGATGGGGCAACAAAAGGGAGATATAACATGGATGCAATATGGTAATCACAACAATGACCATGCAGTAGTATGTCAGGACGCATTTATTTTTCTTTCTATTCTATGATTTCTTTTATCCTTATCGCTCAAGATCTACACAAGATATCTTATCAGATCATGTAGGTCTTATCACGATTATATATGACTCATTCATCATTTGTCATCAGCCCGATTACTATACATGTATGACACATATTCTCACAGTCGCTTACAGAGCTTCTCACAGGTGCTGCACATCCTTACTGATGCTGTGCAAGCTGCTTATTGATTGTTCACAGGAATGCTGCACATTCCTTTATGATACACCTGCCCTAGAGTACATACATGGTCCGTGTGCAGGTTCTCTTTAGTATATATAGATCAGCTGTATCATACTTACTCTTCAGCTGAATACATCTGGGATATCCATTTGCATAAGCATGATCTCATCCCTCTTGTTAGCCTTATCCTCTTCCTTTCAATTGTGTGACCTTGCTGGCAAACATCGGCCTCACATAGTAGATGCAACACAACATAGTAATATTGCAACACAACACAGAAAAAAGAATGCAAAACAAATTGCAACCCAAACACAACACAATAGAGAACATAACACAATAATAAACATGACCTATGAGGTATGTGCACTTTCTTGACTGGGAGATACATGGAGGGAGGAGCAGAACATGCTTTTTGCAATCTGACTCAGATGGGAGAGGGGAGACAAATCATGGGCCAGGGGAAATCTATTCATTTCTGACAGACAATGTGCCATCTAAATACAAGTCTAGCTCCAAGGCTGGAGCACAACAAAACAAAACAGAAAATGTACAATGTAGGGTTGATCATAGGGATATTTGAAATGAGGTGGAATCTGGATGCAAATGAATAAAGTATCATACTATAATGGATGAGTGAAAGAGGGAAAGCACTGATTGCACCAAATGCTGACTTCACAACTTGTGAATCCATGGTTACCTTGGCAGGCCTGGACTGCACCTTGGCCTATACATCCTATCAGTCCTGCTCCTCATTGGCCAGACCCAGTCCTATATTCTGGCACCTAAGCAAATGTGTGATGGGTGTGACTGTGGATGATTGTCACATGTGGCATGTTAATGTTGCTGTGTTCACCTGATGTTGCTGATGGTCATTTTCCAGTGTTATGTGTGTGTGATGTAATGTTGCTGTGTCACTGATGGTTAGTTTCTGGTGTTGTGTGTGTGTGATGCTCATCAATGTCATCCACTTCCTCCAAGGAACCCAGATTCAATAAGCCATCTGAGTTTTCTGGAACTGAATCCACTGCCAAAGACTTTATCTGAAAAGTTAAACTCCATTTCTTTACCAAAAGTTTTAAAGATGATACAAATAAAATCACCTTTGCACTATCCTTTTGCAAAGAAGGAACTGTTGCTGGAACATGGGCCAGACAAATCATTGATCAGCTCACCATGTCCACTTCAATACTCACATGGAAGCAATTTGAAGAACAATTTGGAGCTAAATTCTACCTGAGCAATAAAGGCAAACTATCATGCAACAACCTGGATAGGTTAGTCCAGGGAAGAGGGACCACTTTGGAATATGTCACTGTATTCAATTCCATTGCTGACACCATGAGTTATAACAACATAACCAACATTGAGAAATTTAAGAACAGTCTTAGAAAAGACATTTGTCAGGCCGCTATTATTTCCCTTATTTTTCTCTTCATTTTCCTCTATTTTCTTATGTCTCTATCATCATAGATCTTACAATCGCTCCTGATCTATTGAAGCGATTCTCACGGTCACGTATTCTTTCTCTTCGTCTTTATCGGCCGACGACATGTATGTTGTCCGATCTCCGATCAGCCCATTCTATTTTTAGTTATGACTCTCTTTCTCACACTTACTGCGCATGCTCACCAATCCTTCTCACACCTGCTGCGGAATACCACCAATCACTCCCACAGTTACTGCGGAGTTCAGTCAGCGATGATGCGTCCCCTCTATTATTAGATATGATGTCATTACTTTACTTTCTCGTCTTCCAGCCCTATACTGTACTGCATGGTCTGTGCACGCTTCAAAGTACTATATATACATACGACTCCTAGCGGTTTATCCTCCAGTTCTGATCATCTGGGATATCCGCTAGGTACAATACTCTTCTCTCTTCTTATTTACTATACACTAATATCATCTGGGATATCTGCTAGTCAAAGCGCGATCGTCCTTTTTATTGTTTTAAGCTTTCTTTAGTTGTTCGGCTTCAACGTAGCGTCGGCCTCACAACATTAAGGATACCATCATGACAACCAGGGATAAACTACCAGCAACCTTAAAGGACTTCACCATTAGGTTAGACCAAAACTGATCTAACAATGACTTCCAGAATAGTCTTTAAACTGGACAAGGCAGACAATTCCTTTACCCTGATGATTGACTCAAAGGGGATAATTAATACCAACTATGGAAATTAAACCCATGCACCATACATGCAATGGAAGATCTCTCTCCCATGGAAATGTTCCAAAGGGAAGTATTTGTTGGATTTCACCCATTATTTATGCCACTGAGCAGTTCCCTTTACTATATTCTCTTATTTACATCTTATCTTCACTCCCCTACCTCATCTACATCTTTTCCCTCATCATCTCTGGCTCTGCTCTTTTCTCTAAGTCTTTCTGCTCTATGGAAAGCATCTCTTCTTTACTCTGTGCCCTTATGTCTGGCACCTCTCTCTCTATGGCTCTGCTCTGCTCCATCCTCTGCTAAGAGTGGCCTAATGGACGGTCTTAGGGAAGGTCTAGTATGTTACTCCTGGTAACCAAGGTTTGAATGTTGGCTTGATGAACATAATAGAGATTCCGGATGACGATGAAGAGTGGGATTAACGATATAGTTACGAGGATGATTCCACCGATAATAATACGAAGATCCAGTTTTGACTTAGTGTAAGATGTCTTGATAGCTTTTAGAGTTCTTAGACTTAGTTAAGAAAGAATGAAGCGAGTGGCTGATGAGCTTGGATCAAGCGCGAGTTTCAGGAGATTCCCTAGATTGCGAAGTTGACAAGACTGGGGTTTAAGACCGCCAGTTTGTCAACTATTTATACAAGGCTAGTGATCTAAGTATAGTAAAGTTGCGCAGTAAGGCGCAGTAAGTAAACGATAAAGCACAGTAAAGCGCAGTAAGTAAGTGTTCATGTGATGTAAGTGGCTCAGCCACAAGCGCGCAATGAACTGGAGATAAACAAAGGTAAATAAAGACGAGAGAGGAGAGTCCTTGCTAATTGTATAGTGATAGTCCTTAGCAAGTAAATGTTATAATAAATAAATGAAAGATAAAGAGAAAAAGATAAGTCTTAGTATAGTACCTGGAGCTATGCTCACACTTAAGTAAGTAAATACTTAAGTACTATAAAAGAGAAAAGAAAAGGATAAGTCCTTACTAAAGTAAAGTGGAGCTAAGCTCACACTTGTAGTAATGATACTACACTTTACTTAGTAAGTAAGATAAGATAAAAAAAAGAAGAAGAAAAAGAAAACCGTTACGAGGTGCCAAAGCAAGTGCCTCGTAACATCCTCTGTCTCTTCCTCTTCCCTTCAATACAATCTGCCCTCATCATTCTTTTTGTCTTGGTTGCTGGCCCCATCCTGTGTCATCAATATTCACATGAACAGTGCTAAGAGCAGCCTATTGGATGGTCTTAGGGAAGGGTTGTGATAACTATACCCCTGGTAACAAGGTAGTTGTTGTGCACTTGATAAGCATAGTAAATGTTCCTGATGATGATGAAGAGTGGAATCAACAAGACAGTGATGAGGATGATGCTGCCAATGACTAAATGAGGGTCCAGAGTGATGATTTTAGGATGTCTTAGTAATGCTTAGAGTGACTTAGAGATCTTAGACTGAGTTCTTAGAGAGCATTATGAGGACATAGTGAGCTTAGGTCAAGCACAGCATAGGAGAATCATTAGCTTGCAAAGTTGACAAGACTGGGGTTTAAGACCACCAGTCTTTCAACTACTTATACAAAATGAGAGTCCTAAAGATAGTACAAGTAGTTAAGGTTCATTGATCAATGGTGATTGTGCAGCAATCAACAAGATCATGTGACCTGGGATGTGTCCATAGTAAGCTAGAGTAAAGTAGCCACAAGTGTGAAATGAATGAGAGATAAACAAAGGTAAACAAAGATGAGATAAGATGAGTCCTTGCTAATTGTATAGTAATAGTCCTTAGCAAGTAAATGTTATAATAAATAAATAGATAAATAAATAAAGATAAAGATGCCTTATAGTACTTAGAGGTAACCTCTGCTGCAGTAATACTACAGTACTATAAGGGTGAGATGATAGAGTCCTTACTATAAGCTGGAGCTAAGCTCACAACTGTAGTTAATACCACACTTATAGTAAGTAGGATAAAAGAAAAGAAAAAAGAAAAAGGAAAAAAGAACCCATTACAAGGTACCTAGGCAAGTGCCTCATAACATTGGCCATGTGTATGTGATTCAGCAGAATGAAAATGGCACTGTAGCAGGTACATGTCAATATTTGGTTCCTCAAGGAGAGCACTGTCTTCATTTTTCTTTCCAGCAAACATGAACATCTGGACATAAGCTAAAGGGGGGGACAGAACATGGGCCCAATGATCAACTGGTTGGAAGATAATCCAGACTTGAGCAATCTGTACTGCTATGAAAACAGTGTTCTTGTCAGACAGGCACCCCATTAAATGTAAATGTAGGACACTAGCAGCAGCTTACATTCTATGGTAGATGGTATGCCTGGTTCTGATGAGTTGATCATGACTGCATCACACTTGCCAAGTGGATATTCAGTAGATGGTGGTTGTGCTTCTACTGTCTCCAGCTGTGCAACAATCTCCTTCTGATGAAAGGAGCAAGATTGGATTTTGAACTTGAACCAAACTTGAATATGGTCAAACCTCAGCAGAGTTTGTCCCTGTGAGACATGATGCCCACCTCACTGCTGATATGAAAAGCCTGAGGGATAGTCATCCAGTGCTGGTATGAAATCTGGAAGTTGGTACATAGCAGCAGCATCAACAAGGGGAAGGTGGGGAATGTCAGGAGTTTTGGTGAGTCTGAAGGCAATGTGCATGTTGGCAGACACAAAGCCTTTGTGGAATAAATTGAGAAGGGGCTGAGGGGCATCATAGAGCTGTTCATCAACTTGTGGAGTGTTGTCCAATACCCAGTCAGCTGCTTGTATGATAGTCTCAACAGCATCCAGTCCATGAGTATGAGCAAGGTGGTATATGTCAAAGTTCATAATATGTTCCAGATGATCAAGGTTGTGGACACACTGTTCTTCAAAGTTGTTGCATGAAAGGGTTTTTTGCAATTGATTATATGGAGATGCTCTGTGACATCTGCTGTCCACTGCATGGGAGCACCAAGAGCAATGACAGAATGGCTGAGGTGTTGTAGTAATTCAAGTTTTGGGATATTGAAATGTGTAATTGGTTTCTTACTGCCAGAGTGTGCTCCTGTCTCAAGAATGATAGCATTCTGCTCATGAAACCCTGTAGAGTTTCAATGAAGCCACAAATTGTTTTGTTGATGCTACAATGCCAACTTGTGCTGCACCAACAGGAAGAATGGTCTACAGTAATGTTAATACAAGCTTCATCATGTCAGGGATTGGTGGGACATACCTGGTAGTCCCAAGCAGTATCTGCAGTCATATAGTCAGAGTATATACACTCTGATTGAGATAGATCCTCATAGATCCATGCTGGGTGATATGAAACAGAATTGGTGAACAATGGATTGCTGAGCAGGGACTTAACAACCTCCAGCCAAACACAATAGAAGAATCTTAAAGCCTTTGTTGTTTGATACTCAGGAGCATTGATACACTGGCATAACCAATGTGGTGTGTCAGGAAGAGCTTCAATGAATGAGTGAAGCTTGTGTCAACAAGAATGATGGGTTCTGGGCTGTAGACTATATACAATATTTCATGAGAAGGTGTGTAGATGAAAAGAAAGAAAGAAAACACAAATGAAATCAAGCTTAAGACCATTATCAATCTCTTTCTGACTGAGGGATGATTGGACAAGATAGCAGGCAAGATCCCAGTCATTCTTGTCCTTGAAGGGATAATAGGGATTGACTGCCTGGCAAGGATCACTAGCAAGAATTTGATCCATGTATGATTGTGTCATTCCATAGAGAAGGGGGGCATTAGAATGTTATTCATAGAATTGATTTTGGTGCAAGTCTTGCAACAGTGAAGGGGTGGGAGAGGAAGATGCCACAGATTGAACAATTGGTGCTGGGTTGGCTATGGCCTGTATTGCCTCTGCCCATTGTTGCTGCTGCAGGTCACTGACATACCCCAATACTGCCTTATGGTCATGGAAGAATACCTTGCAATTTGAGAGTGGGCAGTTCATGTGGACCATCAGAGCATGAGAAGATGAGAATGGGCATGAGCACCTTGGGCATTGATGGCACACACAAAAAGACATATTGTATAGCACAAATGAAAAGCATAAACATACATGGCTTATGGAGCCACAGAGCTGGGGCATGCACAATCAGATGGCATGTGAGAGCCTAGTCAACTGTTCTTTGTAGTGTGACTTAGCAAACAACATCTTGTCCCCCAACCACCTTCATGGCATATTCAGATTTTTCAAGCTGCCCTTTGTCCACCCCCTTGTCTCCATCACCTCAGGCCAAAGTGGCCAGAGCATCATCACAAGAACCCCCTGCTAGTCAAACCTCATCATGTCTCCACCACTATTCAAATATGTCAAGAGCCCATCTGTATAGTCCTACTCAGCCTCTCTCACCAGCATTGCTGCTGCAACAATGGCACAAGGTATGTCATGATTACTTACAGGGGATATCTCCTTACTTCACTCACTTTTACCACAGGACATATTGTCCATTAACAACAGTGATCTGTCAGTGCAGTCCCCCACAAACATTCACAGACCACTCCAACTAGCACAAGCCCACCATGAGACACTCTGGACAGAGAGGTCATGGGTGACAAACAAGGCATTGGAGCTTAACAAATCCTGAAACAGAGGATTGAGGAACTCAATACTGTCCTGAGATCAGCAGACAATGACATTGTTGAAATTCAATCCTACATGGATGACCAGAGTATTCCACTAACTGATTTAGTTGAAGAGTTATTGGATCAGTGTATAGTGGTGTCTATTTGATGTAGCATTTGTGCATCCTGTATATACCATATGTATTGAGTTGTCTTCATCCTGCATAAGAATGCACTTTCATTTGTTTTCCACACTCTGCTCTTACACCCAATACAAGACTTGTCAGGTGAATACACAATTCAATGTTCTCATTATGAAACAGAGCAACTAGTTACACTGATAATGCCAGTGGTATAAACATAGCTTGAAGTTGATTAACCTATTTTTGTAAAAAATTTTGATATCATTGTAAGATCTGCAATGAGACATAAACACTTTAAGATTGACATGGACATATTATCAGGTTATCATGGCTGCATCCAAGCACTTGAACTTCTGATTTATTGCATACCCACTTGCTCAAGTTGAGTAAGCATTCCTGTGAAGCAATTCAGTGCTCCCAACTGTATGCAACTGTATGTGAAGCTTGTGAGTGTTCCTGATGTTCCTGGGGAGCCTAGCAGTGACCATCTGAAAACTGCAGGGTGGTGCCCAATAGCCCATGTGAGTTTCTCACACTGTGGGGACCCATAGAAAATATGCCACACATGCAATTGCAGATTGGCATTGGAGGTCTCAGACATTTGGCTGTGGACTGGTAGCCCCTTTTTGATGCTTGCCATTCTGCAATCATTGCTGCACCATATACCTAATTTATCAAGTACATTCCTGGCCCTGCTGATAACAATTGTGTCACCTAGATGACAGCTCTACCATCAACTGAAATTGAAGTGCACACAACCTGTTACAATTTTTCATTTTCTTTACTCACATGTACCAGCTTACCGCACCACAGGATCATCTTCACTTACCAATCCATGCACAGTATCTCTGGAACATTCCTTTCTGCAGTCTTGTACGATACTTACCTTGGCAGAATATTCCAGAACCCAAGGTTGTATCATATATAAAGGGTCATGTACTATACTGGATACTTAGCTTAGTCTCCTGTATCTACAGTACTTGCTTCCTGTCACTCCTGAATCTCACTCAGCTGTGTTCTCACTAGTGTGCTACACCTCAAGTCCTTCATCTGTTCCTGTACAATCATAGCAAGCCATCTTGCCATACTAGATTGTAACCCAACCCCTCTTTCCTGATCAACTCAATTGCAAACCAATTTTCATCACCTCTACTTGGTGGACAGTGTCCTCACTCGCTTTCCCCAGATATTTCCATAGTGTTGCCTTGTGAACCTCATTGCTGTACAAAATAACCCCAAACCACACCCCACCATGAATGGCAGAACTGTCTGAATATACCCACACTGCAGTTTCCTTATCTTGACTTTAAAAGAGTGTCCCTTATTTGGGTCCCTGTTGTACTGGGCAAATCTTCTCATAGTGCTCTGGATTAATGCCATACATAACATTCAAATGACAGATAGATGGTTTTCCAGACATGAAAGTCACCACTTAACATGGCAGCATATGTCAGGCCACCTTTTATTCTCCTCATTTTTCCATATTTTTCTTAGGCTTATATCATATATCATTACAGATCTTACAATCACTCCTGATCTATCAAAGTGATTCTCATGGTTATGCATACCTTTTGTTTGTCTTCACCTGCTGATGATGCACATGTCATCCAATCTCTGATTGGCCTGGTTATGAATCTGTTATGACTCATTTTCTCACCATTACTGCAGATGTTCAGTCAGCCTTCTCACACTTGCTGCAGAGCCTCAGCACTGACATATCCCCTCTTCCTATTGATTATTATTATACTTACTCCAGGCTCTGACTCTTTCATATGCCTGCCCTACAGTACAGTACTATATATACTACATGATTCCTAGCATTATCCCTCAGTGTGAGGCTGATGCTATGTCAAAGCTGAACAACTGAAGAAAGCTAGAAACAACAAGAGGGCAATTGTGCTTTGACTAGCAGATATCCCAGATATAGTAAATAAGAGAAGAGAAGAGTACTGTACCTAGCAGATATCCCAGATGATCAGAACTGGGGAATAAACTGCTAGGAATCCTATGTATATATAGTACCCTGAAGCATGCACAGACCATGCAGTACAGTATAGGGCTGGAGAATGAGAATGTAAAGTAATTGTTGGAGATAAGGTCAAATGCCCGACCCTGTACATGTGCTACTCCTCTTCATAACAGAGCTACAATACTTTCGTAGCAGAGTTACAACTCTACAGTAGTCATGACAGCTCCACATTGTGCTAATAGCACTTCACTTAGACAAGGCCTGGTAGCTCAGTGGTTAGAGCACCCACCTGGAGTAAGGGAGGTCCTTGGTTTGAACCCAAGCCAAGTCACTATTTTGGCAATTGCACTTTCTAACAGTAATGACATCATATCTAAATATAGAAGGGACATGTAAGCGCTGACTGAGGCTCTGCAGCAACTGTGGGAATGATTGGTGATACTCCGCAGCAGGTGTGAGAAGGATTGGTGAGCATGCACAGTAAGTGTGAGAAGAATGAGTCATAACTAAATATAGAACAGGCCAATTGGAGATTGGACAGTATACACATCATCGGCCAATAAAGACGAAGAAGAAGAGTGTATGACCATGAGAATCTCTTTGGTAGATCAGGAGCGATTATAAGATCTATGACAGTAGAGGCATAAGAAAATAGAGAAAAATGAAGAGAAAAATAGGGAAAATAATAGTGGCCTGACACTCAGTTCTGATCATCTGGGATATCCACTAGGTACAGTACCAGTTCCTCTTCTCTTTTACCATATGCTAATATATCTGGGATATCTACTAGTCTAAGTGTGATCATCTCTTTTGTTTGTTTTAGTTTTTCTTCAGTTGTTCAGCTTTGATGATAGCATTGGCCTCACAGCATAGAAGATGTGAGGGGCAGAAGATGTTGGAGATTACAGCAATGTGTGACAGTGAATACATGATAATGTGACAGCACATTCATAGTGTGAATGTGTGAATAGTGCAATGTGCCACATGGACCTATTGTGGGACTCAGGGATGATACAGATGGACCCTTACTGAAAAATCTCCTTCACATGATTTTATTTCCCTCAGTCTTCTACAAAGAGATTGAGGTCAGTACTCACTCACTACACTGTTTGTTTTACATCTTACTATTTCTCCCTGTAGAATGTTGGAAATCCTGTTGTTGTTGTACCACTGAGCATCTCTCCTCATATTATCTTGCTGTGTCTATCTTATCCATCTTCATCTACATCTGCATCTTATCTGTTGGTCACTGTATTCTTCTTCTTTCCTACTTTGGATGTGTCTTTGTCATCACTTTGTAGCACCACTACAACTCTATCTTAGCTCTACTATATCTTCTTCTTTTCCCCATATTACCACCTCAGCTCCTCTACTTGTGGCTGAGGTGAGTATCATCTTCTCTCTCTCTCTCTGACTTACCTAGATCTGTATCTTAGCACTCTTTCTTCTGCACCCTCACATCTGGTGTCCTCTTCCTCTCTACTAGCTCCACCTCCTCCTACTATCTGTTGTGTTGAAATGTGTGATGAATGGTGTGGCAGTCCTTAAGCCCAGGACACTCTGCTCAAGGAGGTCTGAAAGGATATGGCAGGTAGAGTGAGGGCAACAGCCCAAAATAAAGAAGAATACAACACTAGCATTGCTAAAGTAATAGTAAGAGAGTGCAGTAGCTAGCTAGTGAGGGAGAAGGGTAGAAAACTGACTGTAGAACTATGTCCCAGATCCAGACTCTAAATACCTAAGTACATGGCACACAGACCAGGAGAGATAAGCCCTAAGGCACATGCCAGACCATGAATGATAGAGTATGTGGGTAAAATAACATGAGGTAGTCATGTGGTAAAGGAGTGCACAGTAATGACTGAAAGGGAAAATCAACATGTTGCTCTCCCCACCATGTGGGGCATCTCTGCCTCAGACATAATGGTCCAACTATTGACCTTAACAATAATTGTCATCTCCTTCCCTGTCCTGCATCATCATAGAATACATTTCTCTTCATTCTACAGTCAGCCACACTCTATTCCAAGCACCTCCTTCAATCAAAGAGCTGTGAGGTGCAGTGCAAGCATCGCTATGCTGCTTATCAACTAATAGTTGAAAATAATAGAAGTATGCATGAGCATCAAATGGGTCAGCAGGTGTTGTGTGCATGGTAGCATGTACCACAGCCTTCCATTGCATTCAGGCCAATTACATCACAATACCCTTCCACCCATACTTAGACTTCCTTCATAGGATGAGGAAAACACCAGCAACACACAGCATGTGAGAAATGGTGACAAGCTAAATAGGAACAGTCCAGTATCATATGGACAGCCACTGACCACATATTCAGCATGTTTGAAACAGAACAGAGAGCATCCCTAGGGACTTGTAACAATCAGTAGCTACATAGTAAGATTCCACAGACAAAGGGCTTGAAATTGGCTGCATTTTGCTTGCAGGGTGGGGCAGGCATTGGAAGTGACTAAGTCTTACCAGTGAATCTGACCAATGCAAATCTTGCAATCATGGATTTGTAGCCATGGGACTCTGCACATGTGAATCACCCACTTCCCTCACATGAGTACATGTTCTCACATCACCCATTCAGATATTCTTGTAGGTCTTCTTGTCTTGCTCCCCCTTCAGCTGGCATGCATGCCCTCACTCCTCTGTGATCATTGTGTGTCATCCTGCACCAGCACCAGCATGCCAACAAGCCCATTCTCTGCATTGTCATTCCCTTGGGCCCACCTTTGTCCTCTCCTTCCACCCCTCCCTCCTGAGCTCAGCCATACCCCACCCATGTCCCCACTCATAACAACCCATGAGACCAGAGCTGCATATTACCACTTACATGGGACTGGGTGCACTCAACTAAAGGATCAACCTAAAGAAGAGGAAATCCAGCCATAACAAGCTGGGGTCTATTGGCTATACTAGCAGACCCTATATACTATCTAGAATGGTGCACAGACCAGTGCAGTAATCTAGGGCAGGACTATGGAAAGTATAGTACACAGTAAGTATGGTACCATGCAGCTACCTCATGGTATGACCTCATTGTCTAGACCAAAGGAATGTTAGTAGAAATGATTAGATGTAGATCAGAAAAATGAAAGATAAGATGATCTAATCTAATCATAATCAAAGGAAAACATAAAAGAAAAGTAAAAGAAATAAAGAAGTATAACACTCCATAAATGAAGCCTGACACAACCCCTCTTACCATAGCTGACAGCAGCTTTCCCTGCCTGTCCTTGACACAGCCAATGCAAATGATGTCCTCCTGTCTCTTCTGGCCATCAGGCCTTCACCTCTATGATATGCATGCATCCTGCTCAAGATGGTTTTGGGCATTCCACTGCTGATTCCTGTCCACATGAAGACATTTCACTGGATGGAGAGCTATGTAGTGTCAGAGGCATTGGGTGTGCACTTGACATGTCATTTGAGGCTGCTTATCATTCATCAATGGGAAGAACAAGTTGTTGTCTGCACAATCATTAGAAACTGCAAATCCTGATGTCAGTCAATGTTGTGCTGCAAGTGCATTGACTTCTGCACATCATGCATTCATTGTTCAGCAACAGGAATACAAGGTCATAGATCAGGTGACTCTAGACAGGGCAACAGCTGAGGCTGACATGTTCTTCAAAATAAAATACTCCATATATCAAATAATGAGACTTGTTTTCCAAGTGAAACACCTTCACCAATTCCTAGCTGTGTGATTGTATGCCTGGTGGTGGAATGGCATGAACTGGGGGGGTGGAGGGCAGCAGCAGCATTGGTGGTTTGAATACCAGGCAGCAAATAGAGGCTGCACTCAGTCATGGTGGAACATTTGCAATGGAGGCATCAGACTTTGCATCATGTTTTTGTCTGCAAGAAGCTCAAGAGACTTGTTACTGTATTTGACTGCCAGTGACTGGCATAGGATCACTGATGCCATCTGATACCTGCACAGTGGTTTGTAGGATTGCCCTACAAACTGTGGTGTGGGCATCCTCAGCTCCCACTCCTCTACAGTCTGTGGCTAGTGGCCTTCTCAATGTGGTGAAAATGGTCAAGCTGGGTCACTATTTTTTCTCTGGTTCCATGAAACTTCACCTGCCTGTACAAGACCAAATAGTTTCTAAGAACAAAGCAAATGTCACAAAGTTAGGGATGTCTTTCTCCAGACTCAGTATAATACTCCAGGGCCTGCTGAAATACCCTGGTTTGTGTCCATCTGCACTCTGTCAGCACATAAACAGATTGTCTAGGTCAGTTTACTCTCATCCCTTGCGTGTTCTCACCAGACATATCTATTATATGATAACAGTTGGATCAACAATATAATAGATACTCTTGAGGGGATGAAGTAATGGCAGATACTCATCCATGTCCTCCAAGCAGATACTGCAGATACTGATGCAGCTAAATTGGTGGCATATGTGCAGACCCTTAGCAGTCTGTCAACAGCCTCTTGGTAGGCAATCCCATCATTGTCAGCTGTCCATGAAGGGGCAGAGGCCACATGTCAGGCAGTATATACTATGACACAGACACAGTGTTTTTATTCCTCCTGGAAATTGTAAAAGAGGCTCACTACACCCATAGGCCATCACTCATCTATGTGGCCCACTCCCATGTTGATAGAATATTGACTGAAATGCAGATAAGATGGTCCCATGTCATGTTATGTGTACATGTTGCACAATTTGATTATGAGAGCAAACAAGGATCTTGCATGCAGGATACCAGGACAGAGATCCTTGAAACAATATATCACTGGTTCAGCAGTAAGATCCTACTAGCAGTACTCAGCACCATCAGGCTTGTCAAGTCTTGCCATGACAGTTTGAATGTAATCTTTGCTAGGTGTGCACCTTGATGTTCCAGAAGTGCATCTGCTGCCACTGGCTGCCTCCCAGTGTATCCACTCTGCATCAGCAGCTGCTCATTTTCACATGTTTTTCTGATCATTGAGACCAAACAGTCAGTTTCAAAGTATCCCATAGCACTCACAATACTGACTTCTCCCTGATAGTTTTGCCTTTCTTTAATTCAGAGTGTCTTCTACTTTCTTTTCCTGCCTGTAATGTGTATATATACAGTTCTCTTCACTCAGCACTACAGCCTATCCCCACAGCCAGGGTCCCAGCATCAAGCCACAGATTCCTGAATGCAGTCTTTTCTAAGCATGTTGGATAGCATGTTAGACACTGGGTGACTTCCCATGAGCATCTAGAAGTGCTAGATGGACTCTAGATCTAAATTTTCAAGTCCTGCTTGTGAACTTTCAAATTGTAGAGTTCCCCTTTAAATTGTATAAGACATATCAACTCTAAATCAATAGCAATAGAATTCTAGATTGTTAGACTGTCTCATTTGAAATAATACACCATGATGATGACAGCCATTTCTTGCTGCAGTCTCTGGCCAATGATGATCTCCATGAAGAGGAGTTGTTCAACATGGTGGCATTTGTGTGCCAGCAAGAGCAAATGGGCCTGTTGGTTTTTTCATTACCTTATGATGCTGATCACACTGTTTACTTATTAAGTATACTTATCTCCATCTCATCTTATTGGTATTTCTTTTCTCTTTATGGTTTGAGCTCCTCTTCAACTCTATCTTGCTCTTACTATATCTTCTTTATCTCATCATCTTCTCACCTCAGCACTTCTGCATGTGCTGAGGTGAGTATCTCTTCTGCTCTCTGAGCTCTCTTCTGACATACCTGCTCTATGCAGCTCTCTATTCTTCTGTGTACCCTCTACCATCTGGTACACATCTTCTCTATCTTACAGATGTGGCAGTTGTGCACTCTCCTCTTGTTCTGATGGGCTTTAGCCCCTCTCTCAATCTCAGTCTGTTCTGGGCTTGATGCCTTGCCCAGATTTCAACAGTGTTTGCTTCCCTTGCTGTGCTGCCCAGTTTCAACAGGGCCTTCATTACCACAATGGGTATTGAGTGACTTCCTGTGAGGATCTAGAAGCCCCTGATGGACTCTAGACCCAAATGGCTGAGAAGCTGATGGTATCTGAGACTTTGTAATCCAGTTTAGAGCCAGAGAGGGTCTCTAAACTTTAGATCTGAGGGGGGGGGGGGGTGTTCACACAGGTATGAGCAGGAAATCATGATCAATGTGATGGTTGTTGCATAGGACAGTGCATCCTCAGGAGAAATAAGAGTAGATAAAAGACCTGCAGCAATAGTAGATGTCATGAGCACAGTGTGTGCCATGATGTGGTAAAGGAGGAGATCAGACATCATAGTAAGACATCTAAGGAGGTGGTAAGTGGGGGCTTCTCCTTATGTAGTGTAATTGAGCTAAGGTTGAAGTGGAGTTTGTAAGTGAAGGGTAACAGTTGCCATATGTAGACAGGACGTGCATCATCCTGGAGTAGTGAGTTAAGTAAGTAAGTAAGTTGGACATGTGTTAGCAAGATGTAAGTGAGACATGTGGTATTTGTAAGTAGAGTGAAGCTGAACAATTGCTGTGGATATTTCCAACAGGGGGTACACCCCCCTCCAGATTCTGTGAGCTTGAAATTGGTACTCTAGATTGTTTTGGCTCAATAAATGTTGGCCCTTGCAGAATTCTTTGCTGTGGTGCTATGTACATCACACAATATTGAAATGAATGGTCAAACACTTGCAAAATAGCATGTTTGTCCTAGGGGGGTTGGGGGTAAAAGGTAGGGCAATCACACAAAGGTGTACAAAACAAAGTAACCAATTTTTATGTGCCTAGACCCTGCATCCTTGCACCCTTGTTGAAAGATGGGCAGTATCACAAATGGTGAATAGATTATTTGGAGACAGAGATAGCCTTGTAGGCCAAGATGTAGTTAAAGTCAGAAGAGGACCATAGTCCAGATGTCATACATGACTAGAGAGATAGATGAGGCCTAGAGATAGATGAAGCCTGTAAGATAAGAGAAGATGCAGAAGTGCTGAGGTGAGACAAAGACAAGGTAAAGAAGATATAGTAAGAGCAAGATAGAGTTTAAGAGGAGCTCAAACCATAATGAGAAAAGAAATGCCAATAAGATGAGATAGAGATAAGTATACTTAATAAGTAAACAGTGTGATCAGCATCATAAGGTAATAAAAAAATCAACAACCCTCAGCTGTGCAGGCACTCCCTTCCTCTCATGCCCTTGCCCTTGCCCTTGTCCTCACCCTCATCCACTCCAACTGGCTGTGGCATAGCAGTACACAATGGGCAGAAGCACAGGAGTTTGTGAAATATATATATAGAGACTGTACTATCACAGAACAGAAGAACATTTAAATGTCCTGAAGACAAGTGAAAACTCTCTTTTTCATGTTTGCAATGTAGTACTTTTATTAATCTTATGTATTATCATATCTATGATTTACAGTGTTACTACTGCAGGTGTGATGGTGCAGGGGCACAAGGATGCAGCTGATGGCATGGGTGTGGGGGTGTAAGAGCACATAGGTGTAACCAAAGGAGAAGAAGGGAGAGGAAGAGAGGAGATGGCATAGCCAAGGGACAGCCATAGCCAACAACAGAACAGCTGGAGCTGCACCCCACATTGCATAGCCCATAGCTGACTGGTGGCTAGCAAAGCCATGGCTAATGTTGAGATGGTGGTGGGTAAGCTGGTGGCACATAAGCAACAAGTGCACCATGGATCATGCTGACTACAACCAGACCATGACCAGACCGTGGCCAAACCATGCCAAGGATAGAGTATCACAATGTACATACAAAAACTATGTTTATAACAGGAAGTAGATAGTAAAACTACACAAAAATGTAGTATGAGTACAGTGCATGAGTGCAAAAACCATAGGGAGCACACATGCACATTTTCAGTGATCACTAATGTCATACCCTCACTATCCTACATGCCATCACCCCACTGGGTTCAGAGGCCTATGTCAATTTTTCACTACCATATAACACCAAGCACACTGATACATTTTGAGTATGCCTTACTTCTACCTTATCTTTTCTTATCCTCTCTTATCTTATCCAATCTCATCTTATCTCATCTCCTTCATCACTGGTCACATACTGTGCCAGTATTTCACATTTTTGGGCTCCTCTCTAATCTTATTCTGCCCTCACTATATCTGCTGCATCTTTCTGTCATACCACCTCAGCACTCTAGCAGCTTGCTGAGGTGAGTCTTCTGGTGCACTTGTTATCCCTCTCATCTGACAGTACCATCTCACTCAGTATCTCTCAATATTGCATACACTTCTGATTGCATATGCTATCTCTTTCTACTCAGATATAGTCACATGACCCTATGCTCTTGCTCTTTTGGGCTTGTTGCCTGCTCATCCTATTGCATGATCTTGTTGTTGTCCACTGCCCTTCCCAGATTTCCTCAGCCTACCTAGCTGCATCTCCTACCACATGTGTGCACACTCACATTCCCATACCATGACTCACCCACCATCCCACTTGGCACAGCCAACTTGTCATCCCTGTGCAACATCAATGGCACTGCCCTCTCACCCATCACCTCACATTCCACCTCCTCTGTGCATACTATCAGTTACCACTAGTTCATGCATCCCCACATCTCATGCATCATTCAAAACAACACTTTTCTACTACAAATCTTCAAACTAATACATGCATATGAAATGATAAATCATAAGAACACCCTACAGGCTTTAACAGATGTGATATAACAAGAAACAAAAGAGATAAATTTTTGGTGGTGACAATGGCTTGTGTCACTCTCAGTGTCACCTGCCAGTACTGCCACAGTGGAGTTTGGAACTCAGACATGCTAGTGGCAATGTGTCTGAATGCATACATGGGTGAGTAGTATGGTCCACACTTGAGTTGGTGGGAAGTGGGAAGGTCCCAGAGATCCTATCAAAGAGGCTTGCATTCAAGCTGCCATCCATGACACCTTGACTGGTGTTTATAGCAGTTTCCAGAGTACAGCTATAGCTCACAAGGTAAGCACTCCCTCAGTAATTTTGATGTAACTCAATTTTCCTTTAGGTGCCCCCACAGACTGTGTGAGATTGTGCTTCAGGCAATTGAGGCACTTTGCAATCATCACTCAATGAATCCCAAGAAAATGTACTGGTGGACTGGTGCCACCATAACTCAGATTCAGCAACCCCTCTCCATCCCTGAAAACTCTGTGCTCAAATATTCAAGATGGTGAAGGTTGACCCTGGCAAGAATTTGGTCCACTGCTTCCATTCTCATCACAGATATCATTGTCATGAAACCCCGAGGCCTGGATCCAAAATACACACAATATTTCAACAAGGCAACAATCATAGAGTATTTTGATATGTGCAAGGCCTTGGATGATAAGTTTAAAGGAATTCCACCAGAACACAACTGGAATGTTGATGAGAAGGGGTGTCAGATGGGAGGTGGCCAAAAGAGAGACAATTCAAAATTTATCTTCTCAAAAAACAATCAAGAATGCTATCATATCCATGGTGATAATGTAGAGCTGGTCACAGTAATTGAATGTGTTTTGGCAGCTGGTGACTCCATTATTTGTTTTGGCTGATGGCCCCATTAATACTGAATACCAACATATTGAAGGCATTGGAGGGTCAGTTCTGGATCAAATTCCAGTTGGTAACTCTACTGATTCATATAAGCACAGCATTGCAAATTCTCTGACAGGTTGGATAGACTCAGAACTGTATGTGACATGGCTTGAAAATATGTTTGCTCCAGAGGCAAAGAAACACTGTGTCAATGACAAGCCCATTGTTCTCAATCTTGATGGGCATAATTCCCATGAGACTGATAAACTGAATGGAATCACATATGACAATGACATCATCATCTTCAGTGTCCTGTCCAAGACAACAAACAAAACACAACCACTAGATGTTGGTGTTTTTTATATGCTCTCAAGGAGGTGTTTCTCACATGCTGACAAATGCATTGGGAAGGCATTGTAATTGATTGCTATAATTTTATCTTTGAGTACATGAAAGTTCATACTGTGATCACACCATCCATCATACAGAAGGCCTTCTGGAAGACAGGAATCCACCCACTTGACCCATCAGTCTTTTCCAAACAAGCAAGGATGAGCTCTGGGAACACACCCAGCAACTTTATGCACAAAATCAAACACTCATGGAGGCAGTTGCTATGCACACTGCACAGGTAAATGCTGCAAATGCTCACTGTACTATCACACAGTGTGAAAATCATGACTGGCAGGTCTGAGCTGAGAACAAGAGGAGACAGAAATTTCAGACAATGACAAAGATGAAAGCTCACTATGTTACAGCTCCAGAGCTCAAAGAGGCATTTGAGGCAGATGCAGATGTGAGGAAGGAGAAAGAAAGAGAAAAAGGAAAAGAAAAAGCTAAATGGAGAAACTCAAATTGCACACATTCACAACACAATGACAACAAGAACATTTGATGGTCCCTTCAAATCATATAAATGGAAAGAAGATCTGGAAGCACTTGCCAGGGCACTCAGACTCTTAAGAGATGGAAAATTTGCTGATATTTCTGCATGGATTGCAGCTCACTTGCAGGATCCTGACACTCATCAAGCCCTTGCAGATAATCCTCAATTTTCAGTGCTATATGGCTTGAAATGTTGTGGGAACCATGGGGCACATCACTGCCCCAACTTCAACTGAAAGCTCTCAGACTTGGACACCTTCAGCAAGTATCTCTCTCCCCCCAGCAGCCAACAATGTATTGTTTGCACAGGAGAGGGCAGGAGATGGCAATGATTGTTATGGTAAAGACAAGGACCATAGGGTCCAGGATAGATGTGCTCCACATTGTGGAGGAGACAGAGGATAAGATGATGATGACTGTACCTAGTAGAAGAAGAGAGAGGGGCACCAGATGTGAGGGCACAGAAGAAGATGCTACAGACAAGATCTAGGTAAGTCATAAGAGGAAGAAGAAAGTAAATACCCACCTCAGCTAGATGTAAGAGAGCTGGGGGGGAATGACAGGGGAAAGAAGAAGATATAGTAGATGGTAGATAGAGTTGTAGCAGAGCTCTAAAGTTGTAGACAAGCAAATGATCAAAAGTGGAAAGAAGAAGAAGAGATAAGATGTGGATGAAAATAGAGATAAGATGAGATGAGATGAGATGAGATGAGATGAGATGAGATGAGATGATATAGAGAATGTGCTCAGCAACACAATACTAGATGCATTTCAACATGTATCCCCTCCACAAGTGCTGTTTTTCTCACAAATGCAAGGATCTTTACCCATTCCATATTCAAACCATTGGCCCAGGCAAAATCACATTGGTGCTGGATTTTCACCAATTGTTCCTGTCACATCCATGTCATCACAGCCATTGCTGTCTGGGCATCTTAATAATGATCACAGTCTATATTACTCTGGCAACCTGCAGTACATATTTTAGATCACTACATAGCCAGTACACTTCATACATATGGTATATCTTCCTTAATGTCTAGCGCTGAACAGACTTTGAAACCAGCCAGTGTGACAATACTGTGACTTTCCATTACATTTGTGTGACTGCATGAGATGTGGTGTGCATGAACTAGTGGTAACTGATAGTATGAGCTTGCTGCAGCCACCACAGTCATTTGTCCCCCCAGCCACCACACAGCCACTGACACAACCACCAATGATGGCACTGCAGCAGGCATTGCAGCCACAGGTTGTGCCTGTATTGTCCCCTGCACTTTTGCTTTTGATGCAGAGCAAGATGCTGCCATCACTCTGCTGGCAGCCCATGCATGTGCACCATATAGGTGTGGCAGCTGCATCTGCCATGCTCTCATATGTTAACTCTAACATGTTGCCTCCCAGCTGAACAACAACAACAGTTTAACTCTTTGTTTCATATTTCATCTGAGTCTACTATTTAATTCACAGTGATATGAAACCTAGATACATGGTCTTTTAGAATTCCCTCAAATTTATCCCATACCTGCTCCTGTTCTCCATCCTTCCATATAGGAATAAATGTACTTCTGATTTGGCTAATACCTACCTGTTGAGCACATAAATTACTGAGCCATATGCAAACCTCCAGCAGGTTCAAGCATCTTGTATTTGTCAAAGTGTATACAACAGAATTTTGAGGGTGAATAACAAATAGCATGAGACAGTAGTAGGAATGAGAACAAAGGTTTGTTAGAGTGAGATCTCATGCATGGTTGAGTTCAGATAGTGAAGTGCAAGGCCCATTTACTCTTTCTGGCACACAAATGCTGTCATATTGAACAACTCCTCTTCATGGAGATCATCATCATTGGCCAGAGATTGCAGCAAGCCATGGCTGTCATCATCATAGTGTATTATTTCAAATGAGGTGTTGATGACTCTAGGCTTACTAATATCCTCCTTCCTTCTTCGTCTTGTTACTGTACACACACATATGCATCTCCAAACACCAGTACACATGCATCCCAGTCACTAGTCTCTTGGTCTGTGCACTATTGTAGTACTATAAGTAGCTTGTCATACTACAAATACAAGATAAGAACAATTCTAGCTCCCTTCTTGCGTATGGCCTATGTTTCACAGGTTATGGGCCTTGCCCAGGTCATATGCAACTCTCTTCTGTCCTCACTCATCCTACTCATCTCTGGGATCAACACTCTTACTTGATTGCCTTTCCTCCTGCTTTTCCTCACTATATTCCACCTCCCTTATCTCTCAACTTCAGTATCAGTCCTGAAAATCAACATTGTCCTTGAAAATGCTGACAACTACTATCAATGGGCAAATGTCATGAAATTGGCACTAATCATCATGGGAGTCTGGTATACAATCACTAATGCAGAAATATCACTGCTGAATCAGTCACTGCACATTGGGCTTGGGAGTTGCTGAAAGGGGTGTATGGGAAGCAAACTGCAATGGCAGCATTTGTCCATTTCCAGTCCCTCATGACTTGCAAGTATGACATACACTCACCACTAACTCCACAAATCGATGCTCTCCTCATTGCCCAAGAGTGCCTCATGACCTCTGGTACCAAGGTCACAGAGCAACAAATGTACTTTATTTTACTCAATGTGCTCCCTCTGTCATGGAGTCATTTCTCCTCCTCTGTCCTCACATCTTCTGACATCAACCAGCTAAACCTAGGAGTCATGTGTGGATGCATACTTGATGAAGAAGCCCAGTCAAAGCCTCAATCCACCCTGTCCACCTTTCAGACTCCTCTGAGTACTGGCCATCATAATAACATGTTTTGCACTCACTGCAAAAGGAAGAATCACATGGTTGACAATTGTTGGATGCTCCATGGGATGCCTGATGACGTGAAAGCATGGTTAGAGAAGCAGAACAAAGACAAGGATAAAGGGATAGGAGACAACTTAGCTAGTAGTTCATCATTAAACACTTTGTCTTCCTCCTCTGCTGTTGAATTCAATGCTTGCTACTATAACAGCTGCAGCCTCTGGATGCTTGACTCTGGGTGTACCAATCATATCTTGCTGCATCAAGCAGACTTCTCTTCCTATGCACCAGTCTCCCTACTGTTATGGGGCACTTGCATTGGCACCTCATAACAGTTTTCTTCTTCTTTTTTCTCTTTTTCTTTTATCTTTCTTACTAGTAAAGCATAGTATTATTACTATGAGTTTGAGCTTAGCTTAGTAAGGACTCATCTTTCCTTTCTCTTTTATAGTACTTAAGTATTTACATACTTAAGTGTGAGCTTAGCTCCAAGTACTATATTAGACTTATCTTTTTCTTTTTTTTAATCTTTATTTATTTATTATAACATTTACTTGCTAAGGACTATCATTATACAATTAGCAAGGACTCATCTTATCTTGTCTTTATTTGTCTTTGTTTATCTCTTGTTCATTTTGCACCTGTGGCTAAGTCACATTACTTACACAATGGACACATCTTACTATGCATTACTGTGCATTACCATGTATTGCTGCACAATACTGTGCCTTACTGCACCTTACTGTGTAACTTTACTATACTTAGGATGCTAGTTTTGTATCAGTAGTTGAAAGACTGGTGGTATTAAACCCCAGTCTTGTCAACTTCACAATCTAGGGATTCTCCTCTACTGCACTTGACATAAGCTCACTACCAACTTGCCTCATCCTCTAAGAACTAAGTCTAAGATCTCTAAGTCACTCTAAAAGTGTTGCTAAGACATCCTAAACCTTGTCACTCTGGATCCTTGATTAGTCATTATCATCATCACTATCTCATTGATCCCATTCTTCATTGTCATCAGGAACATCTACTATGCCTATCAAATGCATATTCACTACCTTGTTACTAGGGGTACTGTTACAGACCTTCCCTAAGACCATCCAATATGCTGCTCTAAAAACTTTGACAAGACTCTGCACTCCTCCTAACAACCAACTGTGCTTCTAGGAAGCACGTGCCCTCACTATGGCTTCCACACCCTCTAATCTCCACAGAGATTACCATCAACAACTTCTTCCTGCCAACACTGTCTCATTAGATGTAACTGATTGCCAGTGGCCC
>QLPN01000226.1:0-23770 GCA_003314395.1 Albatrellus ellisii
CTATGGACATATCTTTAGTCACATGATCTCATTGATTGCTGCACAATCATCATTGATCAGTGAACCTTATTGTTTTGTACTATCTTTAGGACTTGTCTGTTAGAATGTGCAATTGCCAAAATAGTGACTTGGCTTGGGTTTGAACCAAGGACCCCCCTTACTCTGGGTGGGTGTTCTAAGCACTGAGCTACCAGGCCTTGTCTAAGTGGAGTGCTTATGCCATGATGTGGAGCTGTACTGACTACTGAGGATTGTAACTCTGCTATGAGTTTGTAACTCTGTTATGAGGTGTAGTACAAGTACACAGTTGGGCACTTGACCTTATCTCCTGTTGAATACAGGCCATGTGCAGGAGGAGGGCTTGAGAGAGTTCTTATTCATACATATTGATACTATGTTCTACTTATAGTAAGTATAGTAGTGCACAGACCATCATAATATGGACAGTGTGAAGTGTGTATGTGTATGTACTGTGGTGTACAGTAACTGTCAGGATGTACTTATTTTTCTCTTCATTTTATGATTTATTTCAATCTCATTGCTCAGGATCTACTAGAGATATCTTATCTTATCTTATCAGATCATCAGTAGATCTTATCGTGATCATCTATGACTCATTTTCATTTGTCATTGGACTTATTACTATACAGATATGACTCATATTCTCACAGTCAATTATTGATGCTGTGCAATGCTGTGCATCTTATTTACATACACCTGCCCTATAGTGACAGTATATGGTCTGTGCACTGATCCTCTCAGTATATATAGGTCACTATAGTAGCATGTATTCTCTAGCTTTATACATCTGGGATATCCACCTTTCAGTGTGACTTCATCCTGAGTGTATTGCCTCATCCTTTTGTCCATTTCTTCCTCTTACTCTTGTGACCTCACTGTCTAAGCATGAGCCTCACAGTAACAGGATAAAAAAGGAAGGAGGTAGTTAGTCAGTGCATAGTAGTTGTCAACATCCCCCCATACTGGAAACACACTCTACAAGTCCAAGGCCAGAGTGATGAGAAGAGAAGAGGGGATAGGACAAGGGTTTAGTTAAGACATCAGCAGTAACAAGGGAAGACAGAAGATGTTGTACAGCTATAGAATTGGAGGAGAGACACTTGTGGATGTAGTGATGTCTAATATTGATGTGTTTGGTACTGTGAGTGATGACAGGGTTGGTGACAATGTTGATGGAACCTTTGTTGTCACTGTATAGAAGAGTGGAAAGGAGAAACCAAAACCTATCTCCTGAAACAGTGATTGTAGCCACATCCCCTGTGCAGTGGCTTGGGACAATGACATGTACTCAGCCTCAGTAGATGAGAGTGACATAGTGTGTTGCTTTTGTGATGTCCAAGTGATGGCTCCACCTCCAAGAAGAAAAACATACACACCAATAGACTTCCTATCATCTCTATCTGCTGCCCAGTCAGAGTCTGAGTATCCAACAACCCCTGTGCCTTGGTCTCCTCCATAATGGATGTGATGATGGATAGTGCCCTTGAGATATCAAAGGATATGATGTGCTAGGGAGAGATGAAGTGGCAAGGGATTTGACAGGAACTGTGACAACTTCATGATGGCAGCATATAGGAGGGACCCAATCAGGTGCTGGCAGTCCCTGCAAAGAGTGGATGAGGCAGTGTAGTCACTGTCTGCTTTAGTGGGGGTTGCACCAGGCAGTAGTGGTGTGGTGGTAGGATTGCAGTCATCTAGCTGAAATCAGTCAAGGAGATCACCAATGCACACCTCTTGGTCAATGTCCAAGGTGTGTCTGGAATGATCCCCCATGACATGAATGCCAAGGTAGGACTTGATCCCCCCCAGGTCTGTCATCTGAAAGATAGACTTCAGCACCACTTTACATTCCTCTACTTCTTCAAGGGAACCTCCCAGGATGGTGATGTCAACAATGTAAAGGATGATGATGAGGGGTTTCAAGGAGGAGGTGGAGATGTATATCCCTGAATCAGAAAGGGTGCAAGTAAAGGAGAGATTGAGGAGGGAATCATCCATCTTGTGGTGCCATTGTTGAGGTGCCTGTTTCAACCCATAAATTGCCTTGGAGAGTTGACACACCTTCCCCTCTGTTCCAGGGATGACAAAGCTGTGGGGCTGATCCATGTAGATCTCTTCATCTAAGTCACCATTGAGAAAGGTGGAATTGACATCCATGGAGTGAACTTCCCAGTCCTCAAGAGCAGTGATGGCTAGAAGAGTATGGAGCAATTCAAAACATGTGACTGGGGAGAAGGTTTCAGTGTAGTTGACACCATGAACCTGTATATACCATTTTGTGACAAGGCATGCCTTGTAATGTTATCTGCTGTCTGCTTGAAAACCCATTTGTTTCCTACCAGGTCATGGCCTGGAGGAAGATCAATGAGATCCCATGTGTGAAGGTCTCACAAGGAGGTGATTTCCTCTTCACAAGCAGAGCTCCAGGAGTTGGTATTTGGGCCAGAGAGAGCCTGTTTGAGTGTAGGCAGGTCATGCAAGATGGCATGGGAAAGGATGGCAGAGATGGAAGGGCCACTATGAGGTGTTGCAAAGATGTTGTGTTTGTCATTGTCATCATCTATCCCCCTCACTGAGGATGTCCATGAACTCCCTGGGGCCATAGGTGCTGTCATGGAAGTGGTCAGGGTGATGAGTGAGGCATTGAGAGCAGCACAGAACAGGTCCATCATCATCAAGCAGCTGTGCATGAGTATGCTGATGACCAGGGCTGGGCTGAACAGGATGATGCCAAACAGGCACAGGTGCTGGCACATCATGCTCCAGATGCACAGTCTGGCATGTTCAAATGTGGGACAGCACAACAGCAGGGGTAGGTGCATGAGGAGGCATGACCAGCACAGTGACAGGGACAGTGCTAAGAGTGGCCTATTGGATGGTCTTAGGGAAGGTTTGCAATAACTATACCCCTGGTAACAAGGTAGTTGTTGTGTGCTTGATAAGCATAGTAAATGTTCCTGATGATGATGAAGAGTGGGATCAATGAGATAGTGGTGAGGATGATACCACCAATGACTAAACAAGGATCTAGAGTGATGAGTTTAGGATGTATTAGTGACACTTAGAGTGACTTAGAGATCTTAGACTTAGTTCTTAGAGGGTGAAGTGAGATTGTAGCAAGCTTATGTCAAGCACAGTATAGGAGAATCCCTAGATTGTGAAGTTGACAAGACTGGGTTTTAAGACCACCATGCTTTCTACTACTTATACAAACAGGAGTTCTAAGAATAGTAAATGTAAATAAGGTTCACTGATCAATGATGATTGCACAGCAATCAACAAGATCATTGACCTAGTTGCATCCATAGTAAGCTAAAGTAAATGTAGCCATAAGCATGAGATGAATGAGAGATAAACAAAGACAAATAAGGGCAATTGAAGATGAGTGCTTGCTAATTGTATAGTAATAGTCCATAGCAAGTAAATGTAAAGAAAGAAAGAAAGATAAGGAGAAAAGGAAGATGCTTTATAGTACTTGGAGCTAAGCTCACACCCTAGGATGTAAATACTAAAGTACTATAAAGGAAAAGAAATAGAGTCCTTACTATAAGTAGGAGCTAAGCTCAACAACTGTAGTTAATACTACACTTATAGTAAGTAAGATAAAGAAGAAAGAAAAAAAGAAACACATTATGAGGTGCCAAAGTAAGTGCCTCATAACAAGCTAAGGATAGAAGAGCTGAGGGGTTATGATGAAGGGAAAAGACAATATAGTGTGTTGGAATATGGCTATTCATTGTGCCACTGAGCACTATCTTCTAATCTTTCTTTATCTCTTTACATCTCTTATCTCATCTTATCACATCTACATCTGCTCTTCCTTTTTCTTTGCATCATCTCTTTGTCTCTATCTTTGTAGCAGAGCTACAACTCTAAGTCCAGACTACTATATCTTGTCTTTTCCCTCTGTTGTCTAAGGTTAGAGCTTTCTACTGTGTAGTTGGCCTACTCATCTCTCTGCTCTGCTCTTATCCCCTCTGGCTGTGCTCTTGGCTGTACTCATCCATTCCTCCTCACACTCTGTCCACCATGTGGACCTCTACAATCTATTCCATTCTCTTCATCCTCTTCACCTGCCTATGCCTGCATTCACATAGTGTAGCTAAGATAAAGTTGAAGGGGAGTTGCAATTGTGAAGACAAAGAAATAATCAAAAGAAGAAAGAAGAGATGAAGATAAGATGTAGGATAAGATAAGATATGATGAAATAAAAGCAAAGAAGATAACAAGATATGAAGAGAATATGCTCGGCAGCACAATGATAGATGCATTCCAACAAGTTTAACTCCAAGTACTATAAGGTATCTCATTTCTTTACTATCTTCCTTTATTCACTTGCTAAGGACTATTGTTATACAATTAGCAAGGATTCATTTCATTTTGTCTTTGTTTGTCTTTGTTTATCTCTCATTTCACTTGTGCTTGTGGCTACTTACTTGTAGTTTACTATGGACATGTCTTTAGTCACATGATCTTGTTGATTGCTGTGCAATCATCATTGATCAGTGAACCTTATTGTTTTGTACTATCTTTAGGACTCATCTTTAGTATAAGTAGTTGAAAGCCTGGTGGTCTTATGTTGGAAATATTCATGGTATTCATTCAGCTTTGCTCTATTTACATGAGTACACATCTTCTTTATGTCCTTGTGACACACACCCAACCCACTTACCACACTACTTACCACGTTCTCACACCACAATCAACAAACCACATTCTATACTCTGCTTGAACCCAGTTCAGCATACACTACTTATACTTACACCCCCACTTTCTTACCACTCTAAGACATCTTATAGTATGTCTTACCACGTCTCCCCACTCTGTGGCTTAGCCCACACCACTTTCCACCATGTCCTTGCTGCTACCAGTCTTATCCTCTTCCTCTCCTTCAGCATTGGCTCATTCCTGTGCAGACATCTTAAACCCCAGTCTTGTCGGCTTCACAATCTAGGGACTCTCCTATACTGCACTTGACATAAGCTCACTTTCCTCTCACTGACTACCCTAAGAACTAAGTCTAAGATCTCTAAGTCACTAAGACATCCTAAACTCATCATCTGGGATCCTCATTTAGTCATTGGTGTTAGAAAGTGCAATTGCCAGAATAGTGACTTGGCTTGGGTTCAAATCAAGGACCTCCCTTACTCCAGGTGGGTGCTCTAACCACTGAGCTACCAGGCCTTGTCTAAGTGAAGTGCTATTAGCATGATGTGGAGCTGTCACAACTACTGTAAAGTTGTAACTCTGCTACAAAAGTATTGTAGCTCTGTTATGAAGAGTAGTAGCACATGTACAGGGTCAGGCATTTGACCTTAACTCCAACAATTGGCAGTATCATCCTCATCACTATCTCATTGATTCCAATCTTCATCATCATCAGGAACATTTATCAAGCATATCAAGCACATAACAACTACCTTGTTACCAGGGGTATAATTATCACAAACATTCCCTAGGATCATCCAATAGGCCACTCTTAGCAGGTGCAGGATGTACAATCAACAAAGGCAGTAGCACTAAACCTTCTATTGCTGCTCAATGAGATCACTGTGAGGAATGTTGCTGCTGCTATCATGTTAAACAATCCCTCTCATAAATACTGTTTTCATAGGCCAGGGATTGCAGCAAGTCATGGTTGTTGTCAATCCTCAGGATTTCAAATCAATCTGGAATTTTATCATTATTGATCTCAAGTTGATGTGTCTTACAGTTTAGAGGTGTACTGTAGAATTTGTGAGTGGGACTCAAATTTTTAGATCTAGAGTGCATCTAGAGCTTCCAGGTTGTTATGGGAAGTCACCCACTACTCACTAAAAAAGAGGGCTCATTCATGCATATGCCCAAGATAATGATGAACTTCAGAGACAGATTCAGCTGCAAGATCCTTGGTGTCAATGTCCTGATGGGACTCACCACAAAGCATTGGCTCTACTGTGATGGAATAGTCTTGCTTGCATCAACATTGATTACTACCCTGTGGAATGCATTACTATTCTATCATTGCCATTTCAGCAAATGCTATATTTCTGTGAGTATCCAGCTATCACTCTTATTGTTATATCCCATATAATTGATTTGCCTTGCAAGCTTTCAAGTTTTGATGTCATAGCATGTATATCAATTGTTTCTTAACAATCTCCAGCTCAACTATTATGACACACCCATTGTTTCCCCTTCTCTCCACTCATTCTTACTTATCCCCTGTCATTCCTACTTGTTTTTATCTCATTGCACTCTGGTTTACATGTATTCTTGTTGAATTCTCTGCTTCCATGTCAGGCAACATTCATCACAGACAGGCAGCCACCTTTACTTTTCTTTGTAGTACACTACTGTTGTATTGTAATGGAACAACCATTATAGATAGTTGCTGGTTTATGCTAACTCATTTGCTATTACTTTCTAATGTAGTGTCATCACAGCTAAAGCCACTGGTATTCAGAAAATGTGCATAACATGCTTGATAAAATAGCTAAAATTACCAAATATTTGACAAGGTAGACCACACCAAAAGCTAGAGGGTCCTCTACCAGATCTAACTGACCTGATCAGTTAGATCTGGTAGAGGACCCTCTAGCTTTTGGTGTGGTCTACCTTGTCAAATATTTGGTAATTTTAGCTATTTTATCAAGCATGTTATGCACATTTTCTGAATACCAGTAGCTTTAGCCATAGCTACACTATAGAATCTGAATGTATTATAATGCTGCCTACCACAAGTATACTCATGCTATTGGACAGTGGACTTTTTTTTTTCAGATGTACACATTCCTTGGTGATAAAGACCAGTATAATGGTTGAATGTGAGGTGGGGGTACCAGCATCATCAAGATCTGGCATGCTGTGTGCATGTGAATGTAAGTGGGTGACTTCCCATGAGCATCTAGAAGTGCTAGATGGACTCTAGATCTAAATTTTCAAGTCCCACTCATGAACTTTCAAATTGTAGAGTTCCCCTTTAGATTGCATAAGACATATCAACTCTAAATCAATAACAATAGAATTATAGATTGTTAGACTGCCTCTTTGAAATAATACACCATGATGATGACAGCCATTTCTTGCTGCAGTCTCTGGCCAATGATGATCTCCATGAAGAGGAGTTGTCCAACATGGTGGCATTTGTGTGCCAGTAAGAGCAAATGGGCCTTCATTACCACAATGGGTATTGAATGACTTCCTGTGAGGATCTAGAAGCCCCTGATGGACTCTAGACCTAAACAGCCAAGAAGCTAATGGTAGCTGAGACATTGTAATCCAGTTTAGAGCCAGAGGGTGTCAGAACGTACTTATTTTTCTCTTCATTTTACGACTTCTTTTACCCTTATCGCTCAAGATCTACTAGAGATATCTTATCTCATCTTATCAGATCATTAGTAGATCTTATCGCGATTATCTATGACTCATATTCAATTACTCATCGGGCTGCTTACTGTACATTTATGACTACATTTCTCACAGATGCTTACTGATGCAGTGCAATGCTGTGCATTGCTTACTGATACTTCTCACAGATGCTGTGCATCTCACTTACATATGTCTGCCCTACAGTGACAGCACATGGTCCGTGCGCCGATCCCTGTAGTATATAAAGACTCTCATGTAGTAGATAGCTCTTTAGCTTTATACATCTGAGATATCCGCTTTACAGCGTGACAATTCTAAGGTGTATTGTCTTGTCCCTTGCCAATCCCCTTTCCTTTTCAGTTGTGACCTCGCTGTCTTAGCGTGCACCTCACAATTGTATAAAGCTCTCATCAGTGACCTCACTTCCTTCACTCTTACATCCCATCTCAAACCATCACTCCCCTCCCTCCTCACTCAAGAGAGTGTTGTATTGTTATAGTTCTCCCATTCTTCGTAGTTCAGCTGCAGCGCCAGGCCATATATTGCCTCAGCAAGCAGTGCTAGGGTGTCTACCACTTAGTGGGGCATCGTAGAACCTCCTGACAACTGTTTGGACCAGGAGTACTATACCTTTTTACTATAAAAAGATCTCTTTCGTAAATACCAGTAGTACTTATATACCAGTACCTACATCCCACCCTCCATTTTGTGTTGAAAGGCCTATTCCCTTGAAAAAGGAATAGTGAGTTTTCACTTCGCACAATCTTACCTTCACCATTCCGCACATACTACGCTCAGAAAAGAGAACAAGATCTGGCAAATCCTATGCCAGGTTCAGCTCTCTTTCACCACCAACTCGTCGGGCAACTTCTATTGCTCTCCTCCGCTTCCACGCCAACGCCTACAACTATAGACAACAACAGGCAATCTGGTTCTTCAGGCTCCACAACCCCTATTACAATGATCATCCTGAGGAATTCCCTTGGCATTTCTTTCCCAACTACCTTGACCGAACCAGCCCATATCGAAATTCACTCCCACAGGCATTCATCTTCAGAAACGAACAATGATGTTGGACCGAGCAACTGGGAGTTCAGGGAACCAGCACCAATGGTAGAAGATTCTTCCCAAGAACGAGAAAGGGAAAGGAGAGAAGCAGACGAAACCAGAAGACTCAGACTTCTGGATATAGAGGAAGCGATGGAGATGATGAATGATCAGATAAAACAACAGCAGTGCATACAGAAGGAACAAGGCGACGCAATCATCAGTCTGGGAACTACAATGGCAGATATTGCCAAAAACATGAAGGAAATCACCACAATGATGTGGCAAGCCCCTCCTTCCATACACCCCCCAGCTATTCCCACCAATTCCTCTGGCCAAGCAAACATCCAATCAGCCCACGTATTTGCCCAACACTGGGTAAAAGTTTCTGCACCTACAGCATTCTCAGGGAAGTGAGACAAGCTTGACTTGTTTGTCCAAGAACTATTTTTAGTATTTGCAGCAAACAAAATGTGGACAGATAGTGATTGAATCACATACGCCCTCTCCTATATGATAGGAGGTTTGGCAGAAGCATGGAGGAACTTACAAGTCACGAAACAACAACTACACAAGGCTAATCCCCTCAACCCATTACACCCCATGCCATTCTGAGACTGGGTAGAATTCGACACCAAACTACATGAACAGTTTGGGGATCCAGACAAAGCACACACAGCGCAGCAAGCTCTCCACAAGTTATGACAAATGGGAAAAACAGCGGATGAATACACCACTGAATTCCTTTTACTAGCAGCAACAACACTATATGCTGAGCACGTGCTCATCGACTGCTACAAAAGGGGATTAAACAGTGACGTCTTAAACAGAGTCTACAACATCAATCTGCTCCCTGTCACCTACCTAGATTGGCAGAGAATGGCTCAACAAGCTGACAGACATATGAGAGAATATTGTCAGCTAATGCAATCCAGGGGACCATTGCAATGGACCCCTAGATATACACCAGCCAGTCCTCAGACAAACACAGGTACACAAAGAGCCAGCAATGCGACAGTGCCAATGGATGTTGACACAGCACAAAGAAGAAGACCCCTGATATGTTTCAATTGCAGAAAAGAGGGGCATAGGGGAAACATTTGTCCACAGAGGAAGAACATCAGAGAGATCCACGAAGAAATTAGGCAGATGAGCACAGTGGATTTTGAAAAGATGATATTTGACAAAGGGGAAAGAAGGAAACAGCAGGGTTTTGCGAAGGATGGCCAGTAGATGTCACTGGACTGTCCAAAAACATGTTCTCAGTACTTACTCCAGATGATGGTGCTGTTGATCACGTGAATGTATGTGATCCTATTGACCAAATAGTATTTAACAACATTTCATTGGAGACAAAGACTGAGAAAGAAGAGACATCTGAGAGTATGCCCTCTCAGGAAAAAGAAAAGCACGTAGTCATGGGGATTAGAGTGGATTTACCCATGATCAAAGTTGAGATCAAAGTACCAGAAAATGGTCAAACAGTAACAATTGAAGCACTTCTAGATTCAGGAGCTACTACATGTTACATAGACAAAGAATTTGTGAAAACAAATCATCTAAACACAAAGAAACTTCCCATAGCCATACCAGTCTATAACGTCGATGGAACCAAGAATGAACAAGGATCTATCACAGAAACTGTGGATTTAATTGTCAAAGTCCAAAACCACACAGAATGAACATCTTTCTGCATTACAGGACTAGGAAAAGTCAACCTCATACTTGGAGAAACTTGGCTTAAAATCCACAATCCCAAAATTGACTGGAATACTGGAATGATCTTGTTTACTAGATGTCCATGAAGATGTCACGTATGAGTAGTTGAAGACAGGAAGCAATGGAAGAAGAAGAAGAAGATAGAGAAACAAAAAACAGAAATACTGAAAATAGTGGAAGTCAATGATGATGACGAAGATGAAGTGCAAAAGGAAGATCACATCCTCTGCGTCATGATAGGAGATGATGAGAAGGATGCTGCAATTCGTAACATATCCCAAGATCTAGCGATAGAAGCAGAGAAGAAAAAGATAAAGAAATCTTTTGAAGACATCGTTCTGAAAGCATATCATGGATTCAAATCCATCTTCGAAAAAGATTCTTTTGATGAACTGCCTCCTAAATGAATTTGGGATCATGCTATCGAATTGAAACCTGGGGCAAAGATGCATATGGGAAAGGTGTATAACCTATCCTTTACCGAACAACAAGAGTTGGAGAAATTCGTTGAAGAAAATCTCAGATCAGGACGAATATGTACTTCTAAATCACCTATGGCTTCTCCATTTTTCTTCATCAAAAAGAAATCAGGTGAATTACGTCCTATCCAAGATTATCATCACCTCAACAAAATTACTATCAAGAATTCCTATCCGTTACCACTCATATCGGAATTGATAGATAAACTCAAAGGGGCCAAGTATTTCACCAAACTCGATATCAGATGGGGATACAACAATGTTCATATTAAAGAAGGAGATGAGTGGAAAGCAGCCTTCATCACAAACAAAGGCCTATACAAACCTCTTGTTATGTTCTTCAGACTTACCAATAGCCCTGCTACATTCCAAACTATGATGAATCATCTCTTTAGAGAACTCATCACTAGGGGCAGAGTGGTAGTCTACATGGATGATATCCTCATATTCACCACCACAATGGAAGAACATCGCCGCATAGTTGAAGAAGTCCTCACAATATTACGCGATAACAAACTCTATCTGAAACCAGAGAAATGCGACTTCGAAAAGACAGAGATTGATTACCTTGGTCTTAAGATATCCTTTGATAAAATCATGATGGACCCTGTCAAGGTCCAAGGGATAGCTGACTGGCCTACTCCAACATCCGTCACTGAAGTTCACTCCTTCTTGGGATTCACCAACTTCTATCGCCGCTTTATTTGAGGATTCTCCGATATAGCAAAACCCCTGAATACTCTTTTACAAAAAGATAGCAAATGGCACTGGGAACAGGAACAAAAAGACTCGTTTGAAAACCTTAAAACAGTGTTATGTTCAAAACCTGTTTTAGTCTTTCCTGAACCCAATTGCCCATATCTGGTAGAAGCAGACAGTTCAGGGTATGCCACTGGCACAGTTTTATCACAGATGAGAGATGATGAGAAATGGCATCTGATTGCATATATCAGCAAAGGGTTATCACCGGCAGAGAGAAATTACGACATCTACGACAAAGAGATGTTAGCTGTTATATGCACACTAGAGCAATGGCAACACTATCTGGAAGGAACAGATAGTACAGTCGAGATCCTTACAGATTGCAAAAACCTAGAGTACTTTATGAGTGCCCAGAAATTGAACCGTCACCAGGCTCAATGGTCCCTATTTCTTTCTAGGTTCAACTTTCACCTTTCCCACAGACTGGGGAAGAGTTCAGCCAAACCAGATCTCCTCTCAAGATGAGTGGATCATAAAGAGGGGGTGGAACATGACAATGAGAATGTCATACTGCTAAAACCAGAATTCTTCAAACCAAATAATCTTGTTGATAGCACTTGCGCATCCAAAATTATAGACAAACACATCCTAGCAATTATGATGAACAATATTCCACTCCTTCAAAAGATAGCAGATGAACAAGAGAAAGATGGAGATGTCAAGATGTGGGTAGAATTATCAGCAGATGAATGCAAAATGGCAACTATAGCGGGATGGGGACAAAATGAAAAAGGACTGCTCACATACAAAAACAAAATCTTAGTCCCAGACAGTTGCAGAGCAGACGTCGTCAAACAATGTCACGACACCCCAATCATAGGACATCCAGGACAATGGAGGACACTGGAGATAGTGTCAAGAACATTTTGGTGGAAAGGAATGGCGGCATATGTTGGAAAATATGTCAAAAGCTGTGACATATGTCAGAGAACGAAAACAATCACCCAAAAACCACAAGGAGAATTGACTCCAAACGAAATACCATCTCATCCCTGGCAAATCATCTCTACAGACTTGATCACACAATTACCAGACAGTCAGGGATATGATTCAATTTTAGTGGTTGTTGATCGTTTCTCAAAAATGATTCACACTATGGCAACAACATCAGATGTCACTGCCGAAGCCGAAGGAGTAGCACAGTTGTTCAGAGACAACATTTGGAAACATCATGGACTACCCAAAAAGATTTTATCTGATCGAGGTCCCCAGTTTGCTTCCAAAATGATGAAGGAGTTAAACCAATTACTGGGCATTAAAACAGCCTTATCCACAGCATATCATCCACAAACAGATGGACAAATGGAAAGGATTAATCAAGAAATTGAGCAATACCTCCATATCTTTGTGGATCATCAACAATCATATTGGATGAATTGGTTACCTATGGCAGAATTCTGTTACAATAACAGAGTTAATGCCTCTACCAAATACTCTCCTTTTATGTTGAATTCTGGACAAAATCTGCGCATGGGATTCGAACCAGGCAAGACGTCCACTATTGATTCAGTAGAAAACTTTGTTGAAGGATTGAAGAGGACAAGGGAAGATGCAGAATCAGCACTGAGAAAAGTGGCTGATGACATGAAGAAATACTATGATGCACACAAAGGAAAAACTCCTCAATATCAAATCAGAGATAAAGTATGGTTAGACACATCTAATATACAAACAGGACGACCAACTTGGAAACTGGATCATAAAAGACTTGGCCCATACTCCATCACCAAAGTGCTTTCAAATAATGCATATCAATTAGCACTCCCCAAGTCTATGAAAATCCATCCTGTTTTTCATATCGTCAAACTATTACCATATTCTCCAAATGATATTCCAGAATGCATCATAAAAATCCCTCCGCCACCCATCATCAAGGATAATGTCGAACAATATGAAGTCGAAAAGATTCTGAATAGCAGGAAATACCGTGGCAATGTCCAATATCTCATCAAATGGAAAAATTACCCAGAAGACAAAAATTCTTGGGAACCAGCACGTATTATGATCAAAGACGTACCCAAGCTGGTCAAAGAATTCCATACTATCCATCCTACCACTATCAGATCTATTCAACATGGTTCCATTCCTGTCAAACGACTCTCTGACTTAGCAACCCTACCTACTCACGGATCAGAGCATGCTGCTGGACTAGATCTTTACAGCGCCAAAGAAATTGTCATTCCTGTGCATGGCCAAAAATTGGTTGATACTCAAATCTCCTTGGCTATACCAGACAACTGCTATGGATGTATTGCTCCTCGCAGCGGTCTGGCTGTCAAAAACTCTATTCATATTGGAGCGGGAGTTATCGATTCAGATTATCGTGGCCCTGTAAAGATTCTACTGGTCAATCTCAGTGATAACGACTTTATAGTCAAAATCAAAGACCGAATCGCTCAATTGATCCTAGAACATATGTCCCTTGCCAAAGTTGAAGAAGTTATTTCCTTAGATGATACTCAACGTGGAGATAAAGGTTTTGGATATACAGGAATTTCCTTTGCTCATTGAGTCATCTTGCCCTAAGAAGGGGGGTATTTGTCAGAATGTAGTTATTTTTCTCTTCATTTTACGACTTCTTTTACCCTTATCGCTCAAGATCTACTAGAGATATCTTATCTCATCTTATCAGATCATTAGTAGATCTTATCGCGATTATCTATGACTCATATTCAATTACTCATTGGGCCGCTTACTGTACATTTATGACTACATTTCTCACAGATGCTTACTGATGCAGTGCAATGCTGCGCATTGCTTACTGATACTTCTCACAGATGCTGCGCATCTCACTTACATATGTCTGCCCTACAGTGACAGCACATGGTCTGTGCACCGATCCCTGTAGTATATAAAGACTCTCATGTAGTAGATAGCTCTTTAGCTTTATACATCTGAGATATCTGCTTTACAGCATGACAATTCTAAGGTGTATTGTCTTGTCCCTTGCCAATCCCCTTTCCTTTTCAGTTGTGACCTCGCTGTCTTAGCGTGCGCCTCACAGAGGGGGTCTCTAAACTTTAAATCTGGGGGGGGTACCTCCCCCTCCAGATTCTGTGAACTTGAAATCAGTACTCTAGATTGTTTTGCCAAGATGCCAAGACCCAGAATTATGGCTCAATAAATGTTAGCCCTTGCAGAATTCCTTGCTGTGGTGCCATGTAGATCACACAATATTGAAATCAATGGTCAAACACTTGCAAAATGGCATGTTTGTCATAGGGGGGTGGGGGGTAAAAGGTATGGCAATCACATGAAGGTGTGCAAAACAAAGTAACAGATTTTTATGTGCCTAGACCCTGCATCTGCACTGCACCTGTGCTGTAAGGTCACATAAGTGTGAGCACAGGAGGGAGCAGACAATGATGGTGGACAAAGCAAGGAACAGAGAATTTATTGAAGAGGCCCACATGGTGGGCAGAGCAAAGAGATGATGGAGAACCTAGAGAGGAAGAGGATGCCAGATGATGAGGGCACAGAAGAATGCTAGAGCAATGAGTAGGTAAGTCAGAAGAAGAGTAAAAGAGTAGAGCCAGATACTACCCACCTCAGCTACAAAGTAGAAAGCTGGTGAAAGGACAAAAGAAGATATAGTAAGATAGATATAGAGTTTGAGAGGATCTACAACTGTAAAGACAAAGATGTGAGCTAAAAGAAGAAAAGAAGAAAAGATAAGATGTAGATATGGAGACAAGATATGATATGATGAGATGAGATAGAAGATAAGATGAAGAAAGAGACAGAGAAGGGTCAGCATCATACAATACAATAGATATCCAACAATAAGCTTGCATGGACCATGCCACATCCTTGCACCCCTGTGCCATTGCACCCTCAGCTGTGCAGCCACTCCCTTCCTCTCATGCCCTTACCCTTGCCCTTGTCCTCACTCTCATCCTCTCCAACTGGTTGTGACATTAGCAGTACACAATGGGAAGAAGCACAGTAGTTTGTGAAATATATATATATAGACTGTACTATCATAGAACAGAAAAACATTTAAACATCCTGAAGACAAGTGAAAACTCTCTCTTTCATGTTTGCAATGTAGTACTTTTATTAATCTTATGTATTATCCTATCTATGATTTACAGTGTTACTACTGCAGGTGCAATGGTGCAGGGGTGCAAGGATGCAGCTGAAGGCATGGGTGCAGGGCTGTAAGAGCACATAGGTGTGACCAACATCAGTAAAAATGGGAGGTGTCCCTACAACATTGGGGACACCATATACATACAAACACCACATACAGTTGTGTACAGTTGTGTACAGTCATGTACAGTCACATACACTTCACATATGCACAGGTCAGCTCTTGAAGACAGAGGAATAATAGGTTTATTCAGCAAAAAAATTGCCCCTTTTTTCATCTTCAATTTAGTTTGTCTTTTGGTAATTTGTTTGACTTGTGAAAATTAAAAAGGTTGTGAAAACAAATAGCAATCATTATTATTGATGTGTATCTATAATCATAGCAGACAATATATGGCATGAAATGGGTTGATCACTGAATATGCCACAACCATCCCCTCTACAAACAGTCATTGGCATGACCATAAATCATGATAGGTGTGGCTGGTGCCACCAGATGCAGTATTGAGATATTGGCTGTCATCCTTGATGAAGCAGCCAATGCTAGTGGCATGGCAACTTTCAGAGATATTTCTTGCATGTTTACTGCACAATTGAGGTGTAAGTGAGAACAAAAATATAGGAAGCAACAAAGGGACATGGATGAACTTCACATTCCTGTACATGATCTGCCAATAGTTTTCTGCCTTCTGACATGAATATGGTTGGCCGAATAACTTTGATAAGTTGAGACTGATAATCTCTATGTAGAGCTCAGTATACCCATCTAATGTGAATTCAATGTGGTTGAAGATACCATCTTTCCATTCATTGAGAGTACATCAAAGCTAGATAGTACAAGGTGATCAATTAGTGGTACAGCTGGTAAATAATTAGTTGCAACACTGAGTATGACATTGTTGAAATCACAAACCGATGCATGTACTACTTACTATTTCCCTTTTAGGCAACTCAGCAGAAGCTGATGCACATGCAAACTTTTGTTTTCTCTCCACAGAAAAACATATAATATCTACCTACTCTCTCAATCACTCTGCTACTGTATAGTTCCCAGCCACAGGTAGTTTATCTAGCCTGTTTACGATACCCTGTTTTTTTTTTCCTCAGTCCTTGTGTTGTTTTCGAGACTGAGTGCTTTTGTCCTTGTTCTTAGGATGCTTTTTGGTGTTTCTTGTGCAGAAGAACACCTGTTTATATAACCTTTGTTATTGCAAAAGACATACCACACAGCACACCAGAAGGATGATTGGCCATGGCACACCTTTAAAATAACTGGGGTAGCTGTTGCCAATGGAGCCTGGGGATTGAAAGATTGTTTGCAAGATGACCTCTACAATGGTGGGGTGTTCAAAATAGTTATATAGGCCCTAGTATAAGTAAATTGGTGGGTTTGTTAGATGAAGTATAAGGTGGGAACATACCAGAGGAGACCATCTGTTGTGCATTCTATTGAAATATGGGCAAAGTGGAAAACAGCAGATTGAGCATCACAATGCAGAGATAGGCTTGTTAACCCAGGTGGAGATATATGAGCCAAGAGGACAACAGTCCAAAGGCCTGTAAGATAGAGAAGATGTGTACCAGAGGGTAGAGGGTACACAGAAGAAAGAGAGCTGCATAGAGCAGGTATGTCAGAAGAGAACTCAGAGAGTAGAAAAGATATTCACCCCAGCACATGCAGAAGTGCTGAGGTGAGACAAAGACAAAGTAAAGAAGATATAGTAAGGGCAAGATAGAGTTTAAGAGGAGCTCAAGCCATAAAGAGAAAAGAAATACCAATAAGATGAGATAAAGATAAGTATACTTAATAAGTAAACAGTGTGATCAGCATCATAAGGTAGTGAAAAACCAACACATCCATTCACCTAATGTCAAAAGTTTATCTACTCTGCTTTTCACATATCTTGCTTGGTTCACAGGGTCTGCATATAGATGTTCCTGACTAGCTGGGGGGAAAAGCTGATAGAATGTGCCAACAAGTTCATGAGCTTTGGCTTTGAATTCAGAACAAAAATGGCTTGCATCATGCATGACCTGCATGTGATCCATCCTACAATCAGCAAGTCTGTGGAGGTACACATATTGTCACATACCAATTGTAGAACATCTTTTGCCTCATCTTCTATAATATCAACATTGTAGGTTTGAGCAACCTTGTGAAGGATGTCAGAAATATGTCCTTGAGCTTCCACACTGGACAGCATTGCATGTTCTATGCAGATGCTTAACTAATAGCATTCCTTAACCTCCTTGATAATGACTTTAATCTTCTCAGTCCTAGTACTGAGCTGCATGGTTGTTGCATGTCAACCACTTGTATGACAATTGTCTGCATGTGGTGTGCAGATTGAGATTCCTCATAGCATGCCACTGAGCTAGTACATCAACAGCAGGGCTGAATTGCATATTGGTAAATTGGGGCCCATACCCATGTTGCCCAAAGTCAGCCACATCTGGAAATGCCAAGCTTTGATGAGAACAGGCTTCAGAGGGGACATCCTGAACATTGGCCTGTTCAGAAGCCAGTACTGCCACAGGTAAGAGAGTATGAGTATGAGTGCTGTTGTCAGATGAATGATCATACCACTGTGGACATCCCAAGGGGCATAAGGGTTTGAATGACTGCTATAATGATCCATGGGAGAGCTTCAAAGATAGATATTGATTAGAAGAGAATAAGATGAAATGTTGAGATAAAAAAGACAGGATGCACTGTCTCCACAAGGAATAGAGACTGTGCTCGAGAAGAGTTTCATAGTGTCATTACACTGTTGTAGCAAGGTGGTATGCATGCTTAATAATCATGCTACACATGTTCTGTAGTGTTTCTCATTCGCACAAAGCTCTACAGTATGAAAAAGTGATATTGTGACTCTATACAGGTTTTGTAGTGTGTTTCATTTGCACAAAGCTCTACATGACGAAGAAAGTGGTATTGTGTGACTCTATGCAAAATCAGATAGTAGCACATGATAGAGCTCTTTGTTAGAGAAGTTATTCAAGTAAAATAAAGTCGGGGTCTCTAATGCATTACTTGAATTCACTCTGCTATCCCTTGTTGGTCCAAAAGCTGGGATGATATCAACTGCATGCAAAATGTCTGTCAATGGAATAACATCACCCACCCTAACCTGTTGGCCATGTGTATGTGATGCAGCAGAACAAAAATGGTGCCATAGCAGGTACATGTCAATATTTGGTTCCTCAAGGAGAACACTGTCTTCATTTTTCTTTCCAGCAAATGTGAATGTCTGGATATAAGCTAAAGGGGGGGACAGAACATGGGCCCAATGATCAACCAGTTGAAAGATAATCCAGACTTGAGCAATCTGTACTGCTATCAAAACAATGTTCTTGTCAGACAAGCACCCCATTAAATGTAAATGTACAATACTAGCAGCAGCTTACATTCTATGGTAGATGGTATGCCTGGTTCTGAGGAGTTGATCATGACTGTGTCACACTTGCCAAGTGGATATTCAGTAGATGGTGGTTGTGCTTCTACTGTCTCCAGTTGTGCAACAATCTCCTTCTGATGAAAGGAGCATGATTGGATTTTGAACTTGAACCAAACTTGAATATGGTCAAACCCCAGCAGAGTTTGTCCCTGTGAGACTCAACACCCACCTCACTGCTGATATGAAAAACCTGAGAGATAGTCATCCAGTGCTGGTATGAAATCTGGAAGTTGGTACATAGCATCAGCATCAGCAAGGGGAAGGTGGGGAATGTTGGGAGTTTTGGTGAGTCTGAAGGCAATGTGCATGTCAGCAGCCACAAAGGCTTTGTGGAATAAATTGGGAAGGGGCCAGGGGGTGCCATAGAGCTGTTCATCAACTTGTGGAGTGTTGTCCAATACCCAGTCAGCTGCTTGTATGATAGTCCCAACAGCATCCAGTCCATGAGTATGAGCAAGGTGGTATATGTTGAAATTCATAATACATTCCAGACAATCAAGGTTGTGGACACACTGTTCCTCAAAGTTGTGATGATTTGTTGCATGAAAGGGTTTCTTGCAATTGATTATATGGAGATGCTCTGTGATGTCTGCTGTCCACTGCATGGGAGCACCAAGAGCAATGACAGAATGGCTGAAGTGTTGTAGTAATCCAAGTTTCAGGATATTGAAATGTGTAATTGGTTTCTTACTGCCAGAGTGTGCTCCTGTCTCAAGAATGATAGCCTTCTGCTCATGAAACCCCTGCAGAGCTTCAATGAAGCCATGAATTGTTTTGTTGGTAAAGGAAGGTGCCTGGACTTGGTATATAAAGTTGACAAGAGCACAGACAGCTGAGACAAAGTTCAGTGGGGCAATGCCAACAATCAATGCAACAATAGTGTGCTGAAGGTTTCGGTGGTCTTGTCCAGATATTTGCTTGAGCCTAGAAACACCCTCTCCAAAGTGCCAGTAGCCCTTGCAGGGATGCAAAACCTTGAATCATTCATCCAGCTCAGCTGAATACAGGAGCTCCCTGCACCACTTCAGCAGATGGTCGAAAAAGAACTTGTGACACATGTGTAGTATTTCAGGTGTCAGAAACTTTGCTGGGTCAGCCAGATGCCAGTTGTGCCAGAATGGCTTATGCACACCACTGAGGCCATGTTTCTTGGCCTCTGTTGTGAAACAAAGGATGTTGGATGGGTCTATGGCCTCAGAAATGCTTCTGATTGTTTCTAATGTCCACTTGCCAGAATGAGGGGGATGAGGGAATGCATTGCCAAACTCAGGAAGGGTTGCCATTGATATTTGGGATGAGTTTCTTGAGATGGTAGCAATGAGATGCTGCTCTGGATTATCTGCTATCCAGGAAACAAAGGGAGTAAAGATGTGCTAAACATTGCCCAAAGCATCAGCAGCCATGACACCATGATATGCAGCATTTTTGAGGGATTCCATACAGATGTCAGCACACTCATGCCATATGTGAGCAGCTAAAACACTATGGAGGTCCTTCAGAACAGCAAGCTTGAATTTGGGAATTGGGATATATGCTACACAAAGCCAAGCATGGCTTGACACTTTTGTGTGTACTTCACCATTGAGGTTGGCAATAGTAGGGATACATACTGGATGCATCTCTAACCCTCCACTGCCCATCATGAGGCAAGTTTTGTCAGAACCCACCACAATGCTGACTTGTGCTGTGCCAACAGGAAGAATGGTCTACAGTAATGTTAATACAAGCTTCATCATATCAGGGATTGGTGGGACATACCTGGTAGTCCCAAGCAGTATCTGCAGTCATATAGTCAGAGTATATATGCTCTGATCAAGATAGATCCTCATAGATCTGCACTGGGTGATATGAAACAGAATTGGTGAACAATGGATTGCTGAGCAGGAACTTAACAACCTCCAGCCCATCATGATAGAAGAATCTTAAAATCTTCATTGTTTGATACTCAGGAGCATTGATACACTGGCATAACCAATGTGGTGTGTCAGGAAGAGCTTCAATGAATGAGTGAAGCTTGTGTGTCGACAAGAATGATGGGTTCTGGGCTGTAAACTGTTTACAATATTTCATGAGAAAGTGTGTAGATGAAAAGAAAGAAAGAAAGAAAACACAAATGAAATCAAGCTTAAGACCATTATCAATCTCTTTCTGACAGAGGGATGATCAGACAAGATAGGAGGCAAGACCCCAGTCTTTCTTGTCCATGAAGGGATAATAGGGATTGACTGTCCAGCAAGGATCACTAGCAAGAATGTGATCCATGTATGATTGCATTGTTCCATAGAGAAGGGGGGCATTAGAATGGTATTCATAAATTTGATCCTGGTGTGAGCCCTGCAACAGTGAAGGGGTGGGAGAGGAAGATGCCACAGATTGAACAACTGGTGCCAGGTTGGCTATGGCCTGTATTGCCTCTGCCCATTGTCACTGCTGCAGGTCATTGTTACAAGGCACTTGCTTTGGCACCTCATAACAGTTTTCTTTTTTTCTTTTTTCTTTCTTTTCTTATATCTTACTTACTATAAACATAGTATTAAATACAGCTGTGAGCTTAGCTCCAAGTACTATAAGGACTTATCTTTTTCTCTTTATCTTTCTTAATTCATCTACATTTACTTGCTAAGGACTATTACTATACAATTAGCAAGGACTCACATTTGTTTATCTCTGGTTCAATTTGCACTTGTGGCTGAGCCACTAACTATATCCACAGATGCATCTTAGGTCATGAGACTTCATTGATTGCTGTGCAATCATCATTGATCATGAACATTATTCACTTGTACTATCTTTAGGACTCTGGTTTTGTATAAGTAGTTGAAAGACTGGTGGTATTGAACCCCAGTCTTGTCAACTTCACAATCTAAGGATTCTCCTACACTGCACTTGACCTAAGCTCATTACAAACTCACTTCATTCTAAGAACTAAAGTCTAAGATCTCTGAGTCACTCCAAGTGTTGCTAAAGACATCCTAAACTCATCACTCTGGATCCTTGTTTAGTCATTGGTGGTATCATCCTCATCACTATCTCATTGATCCCTCTCTTCATCATCATCAGGAACAGCTACTACACTTATCAAACACATATCCATTACCTTGTTACCAGGGGTATAGTGATAGCAGACCTTCCCTAAGACCATCCAATAGGCCACTCTTAGCAGTCATTGACATACCCCAATACTGCCTCATGGTCATGGAAGAATGCCTTGCAATTTGAGAGTGGGCAGTTCACGTGGACCATCAAAACACAAGAAGATGAGAATGGACATGAGCACCCTGGGCATTGATGCCACACACAAAAAGACATTGTATAGCACAAACAAAAAGCACAAATACACATGACTTGTGGAGCCACAGAGCTAGGGCATGTACAACCAGATGGTGCATGAGAACCTAGTCAACTGTTCTTTGTAGTGCAACTCAGCAAACAATGTCTTGTCTCCCAACCACCTTCATGGCACATTCAGCTTTTTCAAGCTGCCCTTGGTCCACCCCCTTGTCTCCATCACCTCAGGCTAAAGTGGCCAGAGCATCATCACAAGAACTTGAATCCCCTGCTAGTCAGACCCCATCATGTCTCCACCACTATTCAAATATATCAAGAGCCTGTCTGTATACTCCATCTCAGCCTCTCTCACCAGTGTTGCTGCTGCAGTTGCAGCCCAAGGTATGTCATGATGATTACTTACAAGGGACATCTCCTTACTTCACTCACTTTTACCACAGGACATATTGTCCATTAACATCAGTGATCTGTCAGTGCAGTCTTCCACAAACCTTCACAGATCACTCTGACTAGTGCAAGCCTGCCATGAGACACTCCACACAGAGAGGTCATAGGTAACAAACAAAGCATTGGAGCTTAACATATCACTGCAAATCCTGAAACAGAGGATTGAGGAGCTCAATGCTGTCCTGAGATCAGCAGACAATGACATGTTGAAATCTGGGTAGGGCAGCAGACTGAGAGATGACAATGATATATAACAAACAGGCATTAAGCCCAAGACTGTAAGATAGAGAAGATGTGTACCAGAGAGTAGAGGGTACACAGAAGAGCTGCATAGAGCAGGTATGTCAGAAGAGAGCTCAGAGAGCAGAGGAGATACTCACCTCAGCACATGCAGAAGTGCTGAGGTGAGACAAAGACAAGGTAAAGAAGATATAGTAAGAGCAGGGTAGAGTTGAAGAGGAGCTCAAACCATAAAGAGAAAAGAAATACCAATAAGATGAGATAAAGATAAGTATACTTAATAAGTAAACAGTGTGATCAGCATCATAAGGTAATGAAAAAACCAACATGACATTGTTGAGATTCAATCCTACATGGATGACCAGAGTATTCCACTAACTAATTTAGTTGAAGAGTTGTTAGATCAGCATCTAGTAGTGTCTATTTGATGTAGCCTTTGTGCATTCCATATATATCATATGTGTCAAGTTGTCTTTATCCTGCATAAAAATGCACTTTCATTTGTTTCCCCACTCTGCTCTTACACCAAATGCAAGACTTGTCAAGTGAATATGTAATTCAACATTCTCATCATGAAGCAAAGCACCTAGTTATACTAATAATGCCAGTGGTATCAACATAGCTTGAAGTTGATTTACCTATTTTTGTAATTTTTTTGATATCATTGTAAGATCTGCAATGAGACATAAACACTTTAAGATTGACATGGACATATTATCAAATTATCATGGCTGCATCCAAGTACTTGAACTTCTGATTGACCCACTTGTCAATTTTAGCTATTATACAATGCTGATCACACTTATCCATATTAGTATATGTTTTAGTCCCTTGCAGATCTTGTTACTCATTCTTTCCCCTTTTTGG
>QLPN01000227.1:0-26710 GCA_003314395.1 Albatrellus ellisii
ACATGATGGTGTAACTTATTCCATCGTTTGCCTGTAGTGCCACACGATCAAGTGATGAATAGTTTGACATCCAGAAAACTTAGAAGTGATGTATTTATACCTCGAAACAAATTCCATAGCGAGCGCAGTGTCTTCAATTGGTATGAGGCGAGCCGGCTGCAGACAGTCCAGCACATTGCGACATGCAGTGTCAGGAGAGAAAGTACATCCGCCGACATGGAGAGCACAACTGTTGACCCACAAAAACCTGAACAACCGACAACATACACAACCATTGGGAGGTACGGGGAGGCGAGTTGGAGCACAGCTAATGCTAATGGTCAAACGTTAAAATAACAACCGCGAGACGAAGCGAAGGAGATGGGCAAAAACGCCACTGGACACACCTCTCCATACCTGGACAATACCTAGGAATGCCGTCCAGCAAAAGTGACTGAGTTCAGTATTCAGCTTCAGGCCCGCTGGCCAGTCATCCAACCACAGGAGTGCAGCTTGCACAAAGTCCACAGACAGTCTCTGCACAATAAGCATTAGTGCCCAAGATGCTACAAGCAAGCCACACGACACGCAGCCCAACGCACCTGGATCCAGCACTCAACCTGAGCCGCGATCGCGATGTGATTCTGGCACACAAACGTGCCGAACGTGACACCGATGATAAGATCGTTGAGGATGAGCCACATGGCATTGATCCTAGACTTTCTTGGAGGTGCCACCAATGGGTCAAGCAGTTACGCTAATGTCCATTTTCTCGGCAAGACACGCTATCAACGCCCAGCGAGAAAGCCTACAGTGTATTCTATTCAGTCATCGTTATACTCCCACAATCAACCTGCATCTTTGCTCTTCATTTTCATTGTACTCCCGCCCTTGTCTCCCCGCTCCACCCCAGTTATCATGGGTTGACCGTCTCCCCGCAAAGCTGCAACCGTACTTGTACCTCACACGTATAGACAAGCCCATCGGGACGCTGCTACTGTTCTATCCCTGTGGTCTGTCTCTTCTTCGCTCCTACACAGCCCCGCTGAGCCCCACCGACTGCTGCAGCATGGTCAATCACAATGGCGTCTTACGCATACAACGCGCCGCTGTCGACGCCGCTCACCTACATCGGCCTCTTCGGCCTCGGCGCGCTCGTCATGCGTGGTGCAGGCTGCACCATCAACGACATGTGGGACCGCAACCTTGACAAAGCCGTCGGTGTGTCCAGCCCTTCCCCGTCTGCCAACGGATGCTCACCCACACTGTCGTCACTACTTCATTCAGAGCGCACAAAGTACCGTCCGCTCGCCCGCGGCGACATAACACCTCGACAAGCGTTCGCGTTCCTTGGCGTGCAGCTCACGACGGGCCTTTGCGTGCTCACGCAGCTCAACTGGTACAGGTATGCCGCCTCTCTGTTCTGCGCCGATCTCTCGGCCTCCCCACACTGACTTTTGCACAGCATCCTCCTAGGTGCTTCGTCCTTGTCGCTGGTGACGATATACCCCCTCATGAAACGCGTCACCCATTGGCCACAGGCCGTCCTAGGTACCGTGCCCGCGCCCTCCTCCCGCCCACGCAGCTGACGCGCGACGTCGTTCCCCGCGCGTAGGCCTCGCGTTCAACTGGGGTGCGCTGCTCGGCTGGTCCGCCGTAGCGGGCGCCGTAGACTGGCACGTGGCGGCGCCGCTGTACGCAGGCGGCGTGCTGTGGACGCTTGTCTACGACAGCGTGTACGCGCACCAGGACAAGGCGGACGACGTGCACGCAGGTATCCGCTCGACCGCGTTGCTCTTCGGCGCTCGCACGCGGCCCATCCTAGGCGCGTTCTCCGTGTCTGCGCTCGCACTTGTCGCGGGCGCAGGCGTGCTCAATGGGCATGGCGCGCCGTTCTTCGTAGGCGCGGGCCTCGCGGGCGCGCAGCTGGCACGCATTGTCTACAGGACGGACTTTGATGACAGGGCGAGCTGTTGGAGGGGTTTCGTCGGGTGCGGGTGGGCCGGCTTCTGGATATGGATGGGCGCGCTGGGTGATTATGCTCTGCTGCAGCTCGCGGCAGATATCGCGACATGAAGCCGGATTCCGGATTCTAGCTCACTCATACAGGACGGGACCTAATTTCAACTACGTTTTGCACAAGGCGCTCACCTGCGTACGCTGTTTATAACCCCGTACAGCTGCATCGTTAGCATTATGAAACGTGAGTGAAATCGTATCGAAATAACTGTAAGAGTGCCAGATACAGAACAAAGATATAGACAATAAAAGTGAGGATCAGAATGTGACGTCTGCGAAAAAAACCAAGTGATGGCTGAAAATAGCATTTCGATAGTATGACAACAAAAAAATAGTACAACGACGGAGCAATAGGGCCTGTGAACACCGGTGGACGTATGGTAGAAATGTGAGGCGGGTTACGCGGAGGAGTGGAAAGCGATAGTGGAATGGGTCTGGGACTTTAACCAACCATTGAACCCAACGACAAACAGCGTCCAACAGAATGCCAAGCAGGTCAAGGCAACCGATAGATTAAGGAACATCATGACGTCTGGTGATTGAGATCCAGTATCAGTAAGGGAGCAGCACTGTAATAGCTGCATACGACTTGCCGTCGTGACCCTTCCGCATAGCGGCGATGGTGACCTCCTCGGTACTAAAGATAAAAACGAGACCGCCGCAAGCAAGGAAGAAACTAGCCAGCACCTCTGTGGGAGGTCGTGACGGAAGTATTGAACGGGGTGGATTGAGCCATAGGAAGAAGTATGTGAGACAACGGAGAACAGCGAAACCACTGAGGAAGAAACCCCATAACGCGTGAATTTGCACCTAAAGATAACGGACATGAGGAAACTTAAGTTTTCGTGGCGTCTGAAGAGCGGCTAAGAATAGAAAACCCACCTGGAAAAGATAAGTTTGGGAGTGAGCGCTCATGGCAGCGCCGGTGACGCCAATAACAAGAGCCGGGAAAGGATTGAAGCTGCTATTGTAGCTCGGGGGCTCAGCGACCGTCTCCCGCGCGTTGTTCATGCTCTTGACAGCCGCAGTTGATATAGCAGCTAACCAGCGACGGAGACGATGAGACTCGAGACCCATGCCAATGAGACCGGCAAACCAAAACATGACCGCGATACTGATATGTTGAACCTGCTTAGTGGTAAAAGGGTCTCCGGGGTTCGCACCAAAACGCTCCATCCATGTGTTTGTGATGCCGTAAATGAAAATGACCAACGACTCGACAAATTCGGCCGAGACATGTTTGCCGTATGGCGGGCGGTTCCAGGCCCAACCCAGTTCGGAGAAAGAACCAAGGAAGCGAGCAAACGTGACTAGGCCATAGCACCAGAATATTCCACCCTCTGATTGCATTATCAGCATTCCCATGCTCAAATCACGGCGGATAAAACGTTCAACCCACTGATCAAGTGTGCCAGGCAACCATTTACATAATACCTCCGACAACCACCAGTATACACTGTTATACCAAACAGCAACTGACCGAACGCGGCGAAAACGAGACATCTTTCCAAGGTGGCAAACGCGACAAGACCAACCTTGCGAATCCAAGAAGCGTTCGCATAACGAGCGGTCTCGTGCAGCGTATCATCTGAATGCTGAGAGCCATGAGGAGAACGAGAACCAAACAGCGTGCGCTCAGACGCGGCCGTTTCCGGGTATTGATGATGCTGCCGGACATTGCTAGCCCATTGTGCCGTTCCGTCATCGTCATCGTCAGGGAGGCCGTCAGTATCGACGGGCTCTATATGACGTTTTCGCCGAATGTGAATTGGGTCGTGAGTTACCGGAGCTTTGAGGTCTTCTTCATGTTCGTCTGGCTCTTCGGATACTAAGTTGGTATACTCGCTACCGAGGCCAACATGCTGCTCTCGGCTCAGCACGACAGTCCGCCAGAAAGTACGAATAGAAAACTCGTCGCCACTTCGGACCGCCTTGACGTAACTGACGAGACGGCCGACACCGGCAACAAGATCAACAGCAGAAATGATCAGGGCAAGGAATATCACAAAATAGCTTTGAGAAGAGTGTTTCTGACCCTCATACCTGTAACATCCCATTGAGACGCAAAACATAGGGGACAAGAGAACTCTTACATATTGGGGGTGAGTTTCCTGTACAAACTACTGGAGGCGCAACCCAGAGTAATGAAAGCCCAGAATGCAACCATAGAGAAGCCGTGCCAAGGGTGGTTGACAGAGCGCATAGCAATACCTGAGGAATGGACTGAGTCGCCGAACGGGATGGAGGCATGACATATACGGACCTGCCGGAAGGGCACCGAAGAAAGCAGAACACATTGATAATACATGGAGACCCATAAGCCAGGGGTATCGTTTCTGATTGGAATCGTCGTCGTCGAAATCGATAGACCAATAAGAGGGAGGAGTCGGAGCATGATGCAAAGTAACCTCCGTTTCGTTAAGCTCTGTGAGGGGAGCAGCATGATGACCGCCGTGACTATGAGCGTGGTCAACGTCGCGGGAGTAAACTAGGGCGTCGTCCTGTCGTCGTGGGTGAACATAAGCAGCCGGGACAGCGGCTGATGAAGAGGGATCGCGGAAGACCAGACTGTCGGGAAAGGATGGAACAGCGGCGACTGGGCCTGCTGCATAGAGGGCCAGGGAGGGGAAGAGAAATCCCAGCGTCAGGCCGTGATGATGCATGAGGGAGCCTTGAAAAGGTCCTCGGGAGAAAAGGAGCCTACCCGTTATAAACCCCTCCTCCTCCTCTGAGATCACCATTCGGGATCTCCGCCCTCAATACCTGGAATACAAATACTACTCGCTTAGTCATAGTTTCTCCCACCTCTGTTCCGAGACGATGTCGAACAAAGACACCCACATCCGATGGACGCGTCACGGTCAGACCCCGGGATAGGAGGGCAGACATCGGGACAAGCGCCGCTGACTCAGCAACACCGATCGTCCGATTCCTTATTTGCTTCGGTAATCTCGTCACCCATAGACCCCAGAATGCCCTCTACGTCATCTTCTCATCGTCAGCCTATCCTTTTTATCTTCGGCCCGTCAGCCCGCTACTCACAGCCTAATTTCCATTGCAGTTCGGATTGCCGGCTACTTGGCGTGAGTCCCTCTGTACAGGGTTGTGCCAAAAGGCGGCGGTTCTCCCTACGGGCTACGCCCATTGTTTCTCTCTCTTCTTTTTTATTCCCCTTTTTGCAACACTGCAGAGATCGTCTAGCTTAGCCCTATTAGGCATCGTTAGGGCCAGCTCGGCACAATCTGGCCTGATTTATAATCTGATTCCCACGGAGAATTCGAACGAAATGGCCTGTGAATCAGCCTGATTGTGCTTAAGGTGAGTCATGGCTCTGATACATAAGTTCCTATTCCTGATTACTTTCAAGGCTCATTAACAATCAAAGTTGGATCACTGAACATTCGGCGTTTTGATGATGACGATATGCAGACTTCATTACAATTCCCCCACCATGGGTGAGGCATGGACATGTATGAACCGTTTGATACAACGATCGCCTATCAGGTGCCGTATCGGGGCTCAGAATTACGCGTAAGCAAGACAAAAAGCCAGCGCCGATGGGTTGCACGCACAAGCGTGCGGGACACTGTTGCATCGCCTGTAGCAACAGTTTTTCTTGAATGGGTGTAATTGAGTCCCGATATCTTCCATACTGCAAATGTGCGCTTCCTATGCCAGGGCGAGGCGCTGGCTGTCGGTGATTGATAGTCTCGTTCCCCTCATTATCCAGAAAAACCCTGCGAGTGCGGAATCCAAAGCCGGAGTCGAAAACGCCGAGGAGCCCACTCGCAGGATCCCTGTTATATCGTAGCAGCGATAGATAGGTGAGCGCGCAGTGTCTTGTCTGCGACACCCGTCTGCTGCTGCTATGGTTGAAAACATTCAAGTTGATTCTGCCGTCAAAAAGCTTGCTCCCACATTTGTACGCTCACTGGCGCCAGTGAACGCAGCCTTTACAGCAGAGCTAGTGAAATTGGGCGCCAACGGATCGATCAGCTGCCGAAGGCGAGAGCAGCACCAGCTTGCAGCCGGTTGCCGAACTATGGGATGCTGCGAGAAAATCAACGTACTTAGAAGGTTACAGTAATTGCACTGAAGACATCAAGAACCAGATTCTACGGATGTCGGCAGAGCACGATGTTCTGCGTGCGAGACTCGTTATCCCACCTCGAGGAAGTGCTTCCATACAGAGGTGTGTGGGACTTGAGGCGGCTGCAGGCTCGTGCTAGTGGTTCCGTCCTGGCGGTGTTCTTCAAGAATACCTGATTAAGTTGATCATCCGTATCGTTGTAGGCAGGTTATGGTAGGCGTGGTCTAGTGTTCATCGTATGGGGCCAGTTTTGTGTTATTCCGTGGAGACTATTATCGTTCTCCTGTCGTTCCATAGCACTTGTACTGTAACTTCCAGATAAGGTATATCTGTTCGGATACAGAGTTGTGAAATAGGCGGCTGGCTCGCCAATCGAGTTCTACTTCTTTGATGAGTAAGTTGTTGGCGAACTTTACTATTTTTTTTTTCTCTGCTTTTCGCTCGGCACGAATTTGTCTGGCTCGTCTATCTAAGGTCGGAAACGATCTGAGATGGCAGCCATAGAAACTCTGACGATCGTGTAATGCAAGGGGGTTTGGGTGCGCAACTTTTGACGTTGTCCTTTTTCTGATCCCCACCGCCCATGGGCAGTGTGCGGCTCTCCCCAACCGACTGCCGCGGTTCCAGACTTGATTTCCATCAGAAGAAGGAATGGCTTCGATACATTGTTGTTTCCCCAACGAGTTTGAGTTTTCCCATCGCCGAGTTTTACGTGCGGTAGCGCTCTACGGGATCTTTAGTTGCCTCGTATCGTCACTTTATCCTGACCATAGAAATCATGGGTCGAAAACGAATGAATGGTGCCCAGCGCTTGTCGCCCTTAGTTCGCACACATGCCGTCATGGATGCGCAAGGAACGATATCCTTTCCGGTGTGATGATTCACGCAGAACTGTCCTCAGCCCCCCTCTTGATTCGCCTACACGTTACGTTTGGTGTTTCCAACCAACACCGTCAGGTCCCTGAGCAACCGTGAGCGACTCGGTGACATCAACGCACCTTACCCCACAACCTACTCCGCCAATATGAGGGCCTTTGCCCGCAGGTTGTATCGCATTGTCTGGGACGACATGCCGATGTCCAAGGATGAACGGAAGCTGCTGCTAAAGATCGACTGGTTTATCTTATCGTATTGTTGCATGATGGTCAGTCGTCGCCCTTGCCTATGTTCCTAAATCCGTCAGATGCTGACCATGGCGGTCCCGGAATCAGTACTTTACGAATTGTGCGTGTCGCGTCGGCCCACTTTTCTGACGCTCTCGTGCGCCCTGCGCTTCACACGCGTCGATGTTCAAGTTGTCGCTGGGTTTTGATATCTCAGAGCCGGCTTGTCGTCCTGACCAGACTCTGTCGCACACGCAGATTTAGACCGATCAAATGTGTCCAACGCATATGTCTCTGGTATGAAGGAAGAACTGCACATGTTCGGGACGGAACTCAATGTCAGTTCGCGATTATGTGCATCGCCTTCGTGGTGACGGTAGCTGACCGTTGTGCAGAAACTCAACACGCTGTTCACATGCGGCTACATTGTCGGGATGATACCAAGTGATGATCCTTTCTCGTGCTTCCAGGATGGCTGGACTGATCGCGAGATCTGAAGATAATCTCATGCTTCAGGTGCTGCCTCCGCGCATCTGGTTGCCTTCGATGCAGATCACTTGGGGGGTTCTGACCTTCTGGTATGCCTTGTCATCTAGACTCGGTCGACAGCCTATTCAATCATTTGGCGCGCGACAGCTCGAGTATAGTGCATAATATTCGTCAGGTGTGGTTCTGTCTTGATCACTGTGCGTGCTCACACTGAATGCGCTCCGCATGCAAAAGTTATATGCCATTCGCTTTCTGCAAGGCATGGCCGAGGCTTCGACCTTCGTTGGCACCCACTATATCCTCGGATCGTGAGTCCCTGAAAAGCGCTTCCTGTTACAGAGAGAAGTGTTCAGTCGTCGTGTCCACAGGTGGTACAGACCAGGCGAGCTCGGGAAGCGATCTGCAATTTTCACAAGTAGCGGCCTAGCCGGAACACTGTCAGACTGGCGTCTCCTCTCGCATGTGAACGCTGATTCACATCCACACTGCCCTGCAGGTTCTCTGGCATCCTGCAGGCTGCTGTATACCAGTGAGTCATCGCGTCTGTTTATGCCGCACGTGCACAACGAGGGCCGGTCACGACAGACATCTCAATGGTCGCGCCGGTCGGAGCGGATGGCGGTGGTTGTCAGTCGCCTCTTCCTTGATTCTCGCGGGATGATCTGAGCGCGGTATCTTCTTCAGGTTCATCATCGACGGTGTAATCACGCTCCCCATAGCGCTCTACGGGTTTCTCATATTCCCCGACGTCCCCGCAACGACGAAAGCGTTCTATCTGTCAGAGGAGGTGCGCCCCGGTCGGAACCCACCCACTTCGTTTTGACTACACCGCTGTGGAATATGCACAGGAGCGTACTCTGTCCACAGCCCGCCTCGAAACCGACACTACGCACCGGCCGCTGTCATGGGGCCTGGCGAAGCGCGTTTTAGGACGATGGAGGTGGTACGCATGCAGCGCATTGGTACGCGCCCTGCCGACTTTCCATTTACCCTCGCACAGACTCCTGCTGTTGCCTAGTTTGCCATCTCAGGTGAGACAGAAAGCTTCGGCTCCAACAACCTGATGGGCCAGTGGCTCAAGGCTATCGGCGGATACACCGTCGAGCAGATCGGTACGCCTCCATGTCGCCCCGCTGCTATCTTTGGGCCCGCTATCACATACTTTCGAATCAGACTATTACCCGTCCGGCGTGACCGCGTTCGGGATCGCGTCCACGCTCGTATGCGCGGTGTGGACGGACCACACCCACCAGCGCTGGCCGGTGCTCGTGTACATGTCGATAGCGTGCACGATCTCTGCCATATGCATCCTCGTGTGGAGCAGCCCGACAGGCCTGAAGTTCTTTGCATACTGTGCGTGTGTCTCTCTTTCGTTAGCCTGGCAATGCTGACGGGCCGACAGATATCGCTAGTGCGTCGTATTCAGGGCAGGCGACGACCTTTGCGTGAGTACCCGTCCCGTTCACGACGCGCCTTTCCACAGCTCATCCGCCGTTGACAAAGGTGGGCGAACCAGATATGCGCGGACGACGGCCAAGAGCGCGCCATCGTCCTTGCCTCCATGAAGTAGACCCGTCCGTCCCTCCACAGACTCCACCCCTGCTGATGACACCCACGCACCAGCATGTGGAACAATGTCGTCAATGCATGGTGGCCGCTCGTGCTGTACCCGGCCACAGACGCGCCGCGGTTCCACAAGGGCATGATCGCGATGATCCCGGTGTGCGCTGCAACGCTGGGCATAACGTTGCTGGTGTGGTACTTCGAGCGGCGCGAGTGGCGGCAGAAGGCATACGCGGAGAGCGGTGCAGGCGACCCTGAGGAAAAGCAGAAGGGCGAGAAAGGCGCGGGTGCTGCATTCGACAGCGTGGAGGGGCAGTGAGGCAGAAACGCCTGCGGTCTTGGGTGCATAGCGAAGAGTGAAAGGACATGTATTGCGTGAGGTGCAACCAAAAAAAAAAAAAGAGCTATGCGACATGCGTACGTTATGACATGCAGACGAAGCGAGAGAGCTTGCTACGGACACAATAAACAACTGATGGTTAAACGACTTCATTGCGATGTCAGGTATACGGTCCAAAGAGTCCAGCATGCACAGCAAATAAGCAAATAAAGTAACAGCACCGCACATCGGTGGTGGAATATAAGTGAGTATGTCTATGAAAATGAACGCAGCGTGGCTGTCGTCGCAGACGACAGCATACGCGTAAAGAGAGCACCAGGCTCTGGGCTTCATACGGGTAACTGATTATAGTCCGTCCGGCGGCGAGCGTGAATGCAGTCGGGGTTAATGGGGGCACCGTCATCGGTTAGCGACCTGCAATAACATCCTGGTCAGCAGACTCTCGACCCGAGTGCGGACGAGGAATACCCTACCCTCAATGCGGGAGGGAGATCATGATAGGCCACGCCGGACACGTGCCTAGAGTGGAAGCTATTGTTCGAGCCAAATGTCTCTGGCAGGTCGGGTGGCGCTGGCAGTTGAGGCAGCGCTGGGTCTAGCTCGCGCGCATGTGAGCTCGGCTTCCTCACACGCTCTTCGCTCGTAACGACCACGTCCGCTTCTGCTTCCTCGAGCGCTAGGCCCGGGGGAAGCGGCAACTCAGGGAAAGACATGTCCAGGGAGCGCGGCAGTTCATTCGGGATCGTCTGCGGGACGAGCGCGCGCGGGTGATCGAAAACCGCTTGTGGTATGTGCGGGGCCTGAGTTGCGGGGACCGAATATGCGGAGTTGGTCTGGAAGGTTTGCGGGAATGTTCCTTGCTGCACCATCTCGGGGTAGCGCCTGACGCTCTCGCCTCGGTACGCCGGCTGCGCGCTGTCGAGGTACGTGCTGCTTGTGCCGTCGCCCATGAGCTGATTGTGGCCGGAGCTGCCGGAGCTGCCGCGCTCCCACCGCGCCGAGTGGTCACCGCCGATCAAGTGGTCCGGGGCGAAATCGAGGGCCTCGTCATCGAGGCGGTTGTGGCGGCGCTTGCGGAATATGAGTGTCCCAAGGAGGACGAGCACGACGAGCACGATGACGCCGACGATGGCGAAAACGCCGGCCTCGAGCTTCTTGTTGCTGAAGAAGCCTGGTGACGCGAGGGTGGGCGAGCTGGTGGACACGGGAGCATCGACGACGGAGGTGAATGTCACCAGATGGCCCGCGGAGCTCGTGACGATGACAGAGACGTCAGTCGTGCTCGGAAAAGGCGCGGCGGCTGTGGACGGTGGTGGGGTGGACGTTGGTTCCCGAGTCGACGATGGCGCACTGGAGGATAGAGATGTAGTGCGGCTGAGCAAACTAGAGCCAGCCAAAGTCGTGGCAAGCACAACAAGGGAACACGGGTGAAATAAGCCAACGCAAGGAACGCGCATCGCAGAAACTAGGCGACAGTGGACTTACGAGGACGAAGGGGTCGATGTTGGCGAGCTAGAAGATGATGACGATGTCAGGACGGGTGGTGAAGTAGGAGGTGATGTGGATCCAGAAGACTGCGATGAGAGTGGAGAGAGGGCACTGGTAACGCCACCCGCAACACTACTCAGGAGGCCACTATTGCTGGTGCTACCAGCAGTAGCGCTGCTGGCCGATGAGCTGGTGGGCCCGGCGTTGTTGTCGCCTTTACCGCCGCCACCGAAGCTGTGAGATGATGTGAAGGTATCAACACCGGATAGATAAGTCCGAGATGTGCAGACACTCACGGAAAACTGGGGAATACTGAATATGGATGATGATCATAAGCCCACGACTCGACCACAGGCAGAACAAAAGGCAACTTACAGCCGCCGAGGAGGCCTTGTCTCTTGGCAGGAGCGCCAGGAACGCCAGCTGACATGACAAGGGCTCGTTACAATCTAAGGATGTGATAGAGAGTGTGATAATATACGAGGGCGGGGACGATGGGGCGGGAGTGTGGCAAAGGAGTGAAGGAAAGGAGGGATGAAGGTTGACAATCGAAAGGTTGGCCAAAGCTCCATTGTCGTTGACATCGCAACGGAGGAATAATCCAACAACAGACGGTATTATTATGACGCACTTTAGCAATCAGATAAGATAAACCCTACGCTACCGATCGCTTTCATTTCATTTTCTACGCACAACTGTAGTTACCAAGACAATTTCACTTCGACTTGTGGCAACAAGAAAGACTATTTGGATCCTAGAGATACACGATCAGCTCTCACGACTAAGTGTACAGTGCTCAGTGCTCAGCGATTGAAAGAGGGCTGTAGGTTTCCATACGTGCCCGCGTTGCGTTCCATGATCTCCCTCAATGGCCCAAGCAACCGGATGAAGGCCTGAGCATCCAGAGCCGCCACCTTGAGCTTCGGCAATGACGTCCCCTGCCTATAGACGGCGCTCACGGTCGCAGCGCGCGGGGCGAGTCTCAGCAGCGACAGTTCTGGAGAACCCATCACGTCAGTGTGCTACCCCTCATACAGACACTAAGCCGAACCGACTCGCCTCCGAAGTAATCACCACTCGTCAGGTGGCCGACCACTATCTGCCGCAGGTCCCCGTCCTCACTCTCTTGCGTCTTGGTGACCGTGGCCTCACCCTCCTCCACGAAGAAAAACGTGTCGCCCATCTCGCCCTGCCGCACGACCGCCCCGCCGTCCTGGTACACTCTGCTGACGAGCGCGTCCGCGATCTTGCTGCGCTCCGTCGGCGAGAGCGACGCGAGCAGCGTGACCGTCGACAGGAACTTCTCGTACATTGTCCGCCGGCGGTGTGCCGCCTTGAGGATGATCGTGCGGAATGTGATGCGGTCGAGCGACCACAGCGTTGACTGCTCGACAGCGAGCACTGTGGCCGCGCGTGGGTGGCCGTACATCAGTGCAAGTTCGCCGAACGAGCTGCCCGGCAGGCACTCCTGCACCGGCTTCCCGTGCTCCGGGTGATGCATCTCGGACGGGTCGGGGGCATTGAGTCCCATCAGCATGTAGCACCTCAGGAAGCCAGACTCAACGACGTAGAAGAAATCGCCCACGTCGCCCTGGCGGATGACGACCTCGTCAGGCGCGACCTGCTTCTCCTGCATGGCGTTGAGCACCCCCGTCTCCTGCTCCTCGTCGAGGTCGCGGAAGAGAAGGTTATTCGCGATGGAGGCCTTGATGCGTCGCATCTGGGCCTCCGTTTTGGGGAAGAAAGGTAGCGGCTCGTGTGTCTCGCTGTCGACGGAGATGGGCTCTGCGCTGACTGAGGTGCGGCGCCCAAGGATGTTGGAGCTGAGTGGGTATAGATAGTCGCCGGGGGACGGCGACTGGCTGGGGGTGACATGGTCGTAAACGGAATAAGGGTCTAGAGGACAGGGGTGTGGTATAGAATCGTTATCAAAACGGAAGGTGGGCGGGGGCACAGCGGTGCTAGTCGGATCAGGGATGCCATCGCTAGAAAAGATGGCATTTCCAGAGACGTTAAGTGTGCCGAAGAGGCTCTGCGCCCGTGGATTTTGGACAGAGACCCGGCGTGGCTCGAAGGGATCTGTGAAGGGGGAAGTCGATTGGGAGAGGGAGGGCGCGGGGACAGAAGGGGTGTCGACTATATGGTCCGGGGGCAGAGTGGATGCAAGGGACGGGCGGTGGGAAAGAGCGTCACGGATGCGGGTTCGCTGTTCCTCGAGACGGGACTGGAACCAGTTGGCGCAGAATTGAAGCGCGTCTTTGGGCTGCACTCGCTGCGCGTCCCTGGTGAGGTCGGCGACAAGCGCGTCAAAGGTCGACATAGTTTGATAAAAAGACGTAGAGGAAAGAGAAAGAGTTAGTACTCGTCGCCGCGTCAGCACCTCGCCTCGCTTCCCACGATTAGATTTCCAATCACTCCTACAATCTAATAACAATCTCTACTCCACCCATTCCCCTTGCCGTACCCGTTCAATGTACTCCTTCACCCATCCCACTCGTCTTTCATGCGCCGTAACCAATGCTGCCCGTTCCCGATCCCCTCGTTCATTCTCTGCTGCTGCTACTTCCGGCCCCTCCCCTTCCATCGGCGACTGCCCTGGCGCCTCGCGAACGTTCATCTCCATACGCACTTGCCCTTCCCGCTGCCGCAGTGCCGCCCGTCGGCGATCCCACACAGCTGGATGCATTGTCAACAACAGCAGCTGCACAAACGTCTTCAGCCGATGTCCAGCCGTCGGAAATGACTCCACAGGGGCACGACCGTTCAATGCATCCGTCTCCGCTTGCAAATTCATGTTCGCCAAGTTTTCAACAATCATATCTCCTTGTCCTCGTCCCCGCGCGCCTTGTGGAGATGGCGCCCCGCGCTGCGGCTGGTTCGGTCCGTTCTGGTTCTCGTCTGCGTTTACAGCTGCCTGAGGACCATTGCCTTGTCTCTCTGCATTACCACCAGGTGGTTGATTAATACGGCCCTCGCCTGCACGAACAGCCTCCTCGCCAATGACTGTCCGGATTGTGGTCCACGTCTGATATATGAACCAGATGCCCGCGATGATTCTGAACACGGGCTTCTGGAGAGGAAAAAAGAAGTACAAAACTAAGAGGGTACGAAGCGTTAACAAGACCAGCGGCGCGATGAGGGCGCGCACAGGTATAGCGCGTAATTCGGCGATGGCTGCGTGCTCTTGCTGTACTCGTGGTGGAGGTAAACCGGGCTGCTGAAGATATGTATTGATGTGTTGGGGGATGGGTACTATCTGAGACGGCGCGGCCGAAAATAGTGGAACAATCAAGGGTATCGACAAAAGGGGGAACGTGTAAGAGAGAACCTTCAAAGCATGCATTTGCAGAGGAGTTGGCGTTCCGTGCGGATTTTCAAGAGAAAGGTAGTCCTTTCCCCTGTTACGCATGCATGAATAGATGGCTACGGCGCGTACAAAAATGAATACGTACTCGATGGTAATGCACACATACCTGAGTCCTCGCAACTCATCTTCTGAGGCAGGGAACTCTATATCCAGGATAGATGGCCATGACCACCCATACCGTTCGGTGATATGCACTGCCTGATTCCGGGCTATTTCGAGCTCGGACGGAGTCGGTAATGTCCTTCCATGCATCAAAGAAGAGATGGCATTGTGGTGCTTGTACGCAATGAAACCAATAGGTACAGTAGTTGTTGGGACAGAAGCCGGTCCTGGAAAGTAGGATGGGTAGGAGTTCGGAGATGGCAGATGGTTATATTGATGGGCACGCGGCTGAGGTGGCTGCATGACAGGTGTACGGGGGAGTTGGGCGGCCGTTGGGGATGACAAGGGCATGCCAGGAGGTGCTGTTGTCCACGCTGATGGGTTCACGGCCAGATGAATAGTTAAAATGTCGCTTGTCGACTACAGTAACAGACAACGATATATAGCACATCACAACTACCAGGGAAAAGGCTGCACACCTTCCAAATATCAAGGGCCTTCTCAGCATCGCCCAAGAAGCGACCTCGCCATACTATCCGCTGACCTTCCACACGTGGGGAACCAGGGCATGTTCTGCATATTTCGTGTTTGACATCGAGTACGGTAGAGGAAAAAGGAACCTGAACTTGGAAAGAATGAGAGTAAGCCGGGAGTTCTACGCGGATGAGGAAAGACATGGACACAAGGGGGATAGTAAAGATGTCGCAACGAGTCGTGAAGGCTCTATGAAGAATTAGCGCGGAGTAGCTCGCTCTACTTACGTGTCAGGTCGGCCACGTGATACAACTAATTTCCTTTCCAAGTCAATTCGTCATTTCCACAACCCATTAAGACTCGGACAAATGTGACCAAGCCTCAAGGCAAACTTTGATAACTGAAAATCGCCACTTCTGCCAAGAACAAGGCACTGCCACACAGCGGCAGCGTGTGCGGGCATGTGCGTGTGCGTCGAACACTGGGACAGTAATGGAGGCTACGCTCAGTGTGTAGGCGATTCCCTCAAAGAAGAGCGCGGATGCAACACCAGTACTAGCCACACGTGATTTTGTGTGTTTTGTAATGAATTAACAAGTATTCTACAGTTGGCGTGGTCGAGCATGGAGGCTGGTCGCTGGCTTGCACCATATCAACACAGCATGCACCGCACCAAGACAGCATCGGGAGATACTACCTAACCGCCTGCGCCATACTACAATTGACATAGTGCACGCACATGCCACCCACTCGCCCGCGCTGCTATACTAACAGCCGCGGGCTCACCACCCTGGACGAAATGCCCGAAACGAGTGTGTAGGATCATCCATTCAAGGTTTCATTGACATTATCTTTCGATTTCAATCAAAGACATCAGCTGTCGCACCATCATTCCTTACAAGGTCACGAACACCACACATCACGTAGCGTCGGGCTACCGCACGACCATTCTACGCTCGACGAAACGACGACGAACATATAACTATAGGTGATTCTTTGGCGATTAGTGACAACAACTGCTACTACCCCTAGGCACACCTATAGCGCACGTTCAACACCTCTGCCCACACATTACCAGCTACAAAGCTGGAGACCTAATTATACTAGCAACTAACAACACTAGTGATCAGGAATATGATTTAGCCCGCTACACGCGCCCACTCCGCCGGACCCTATGCTCTTCAAGTCCATAGTCACGCACGAGGCGGACGTCGTGCGCGGGCCGCGTACACCGCGCTTCCTCTCGGAATCACGACAGAGGCTCGGGTCAAGGAACTCAGGAGGTTGTGCTCAATGCGGGCGACGGGCTATCAGTGGGAGGGGGGAAGGCATGATTGATGCGGACACGGGCGACGTGTAGGTCGATAGGCACGTACACTACCGCGCACACTGTGCGCTCCTTCCAATGGAAAAAAATTGTGCTCTCCATTTGCGCGGTGCAGAGGCCCGCCGATCTCGGACTACTAGCGGGATGGTGCACGAGGCCGTCTGTCTTGCTCGAGTTGTATCCAGATGTCTTTCGCTTTCGACTTGTATGTGTATGTCCATAGTAGTGTTGTACTCATGGCTCGACGCAAAGATATGATGCACGCCTACTCCTCGACGACCGACAGGCATGGGTACAGTACTGCAGTTGCGCGTGTTCCCTCGCCGTCCGGCTGATCGGGCCTCCCGGAAGAAGCAGCGGAAGATACTCAGCCAACAGGATGCGAAGCGGCTGCACGCGATGCGGGACGACGACGAAGGCGTGGAGGCGGAGACGAGATGCGGCGGCAGCCACGAGAAAGTACGTGCCGTATCCCCCTTCATCATGCCCGTATTCTTTCCTTCCGACTCTCGCTAGATCCTTCCCCCGTCCGCACCCCCTCTGCAATTCTCCCCGCTTTCCCAGCTCCTGGGGAATCGGACGTGACAGCCCGACGACCCGCAGACGGCCGCGATGCGGCGCATATACTCGCGTCGTCGGACTGGAGATGTGCATGCTCATGAACTACGGCGCGGACCCACGCTTCGTGTTCCCACGCGGGCATGGACGCGGGAGAGCGTGGACACGCTGCGCGAGCAGGCGTGTGAGCGCGAGACGAGGGAGCATGTAACGGTGTTGGGCGGGCTCGTAGGGCATGACGAAAGCGATGAAAATTACGTCCCATCGCTTCCAAAAACAAAACCAAAAGTTACAAGGATGCTCTGCATTGATTATAGTGTTCACACATATTAGTGAGGCAAGGGAGTAAATGTGGAAAGAGCGTGCAGGAGGAGAATTGTCCCGATTCAACTCTGGTACCAGAATAGTAGATGTGAGCATACTTTGTTAGATTGTGTTCTGCCTGATAAAATCATCGACAGGATCCTCCCTACTATACAATGCCTTCTGTCGTGTCTGCAGTTTATTTCCTATGCCCCCTTCAAACTTGATGCCCGACACCTGCCGCGCCAGGTGCTTCACTTCGGCAAATTCAGTCGTCGCCTGCGCGCGCAGGAAAGCGGCGCTGGTCGCTCGGTGCTGGAGACAGTCCGACGGACGGTATCCGTCTGGAACACCCTCCCAGTCTTGCTCTAAGCCATTCTCCATGGGACGCCCATCTTCATAGAGTGAGCCGCCGTTAGTCATAGCAAGAATTTGTCGGATATCCAGAGACTCTCCAGGAGGGATAGGATTGGGCTGAGAAGGAGTGACGCATGGCATGTCCGATTCCTTTCGCAAGACATGGTCGACGTCGACAGCCGAGAAAAATGCTACGCCTTGCGGGAGGTCGTCCATTCCAAGTTTATATGCAAATAAGCTACGCGTCCATAGATTAGCGATCTGCAAGGCGAGGGCAGCGCGGTACTTGTCGTCTTCCTTCACGAGGTACCGCAGCTCGTCGTGTACCGAGATGAGGTACCGCGCGCGAATGTCGTATGTGGCGATCAAATGTTCCATGGCGACGATAAGGAGGTGTAGATAGTCGACGCCAGATGACTGCACGACCCAGTTGATCCGCGATGGCATGTAGTCCGCGCCGAACTCTGCAGGGAGATAATCCTTCGATAGTGCGTATGTCACGCCACAGCCCAGCGCCGGTGTCTGAGGCTGGTCTGAGAGTGCGATTTCCTCGAGCTTGTTGAAAACGAAGCTTTCCGTCCCGCCGAACCAAAATCTACGACCGAAGATGTCTGTCCGACGCGTATTCTTCCCCTTGGTAGACGCGTACAGCTGCTCCGCAAGCTTCTGCGCTTGCTCTGGCAGCATGTGTGGGTTGGCCTGGAGCAGCAGCAGGACAGCATGTCGCATGCCTGCGCCGTAGATCCGCGAGTAATTAAATACCTTTGCCTGGTCGCGCGAGATACCCAGGATACTAGCGGTCTTGGAATGTAGATCGGTGCCCGCGGTCTTGGTCCCCTCGAGCGTCATCCACCCGATCGCAGTGGCGCCGTGCAAGCCAAACTGTGCGTCGCCCATGACGCTCGAAATCCAGAGTTCCTCCGAGTCGACGTCGGCACCGACTATCGCGTACCCATCCGGAGCGCGGACCATGGCTTTCAGCTCCGAACCGACGCGGTTCTTCTTGGCGTTGCTCGCGGTGAGCCATGTCTTCTCGATTGCGCGGCGAGTAACGGTACCCATCGTGATGACTTGTGGGACGATGATGCCCCATTTTCTTGCGCGGCCTAAGGCCTCGTCGATGCCTTCGACACGGGTAAGGCCCATGTCTATTCCCTGGTCGTTCTCCCAAACGACCATCTGCTTCGTGACTCGATCGCGTGCGGATATCCAGTAACTGCATTGCGAATTCATGTCCAGGGCACTTTTAGCTTCGTCTCCTGGACTTTTGAGCGTACCATCTTGTGCGTATTTGGTGAATGTCTGTCCGAGAGGACTGCCAACATTCGCCGTCTCGCCGTCCTTATGCGGCAACTTGTAGAAGATGTAGCCTTCTTCAAGCGCCATCCTTTGCAGGACCTCGTCTGCGGGCTGATCGAAGCTGATCGGTTTCTGCCGGGTGGCGTAGTCTGTGCCCTTGGGTACGCGGAAAGTCCAGCCGTGCTCGCGAGAATGGAAGAGTGGCCAATCTTGCCACGAAAGCTTAAGCAGTAGTGGTGCAATCCTATTGCGAGTCGTGATGTTAACTGTGCCCGGAGGGGTGTCCTTTTTCGGTTTCGTCAGATCCCAAAACCACTTTGGCCACATCGTAGGAGGCCGTTTCTGCTTGGCAGACGACGTTTTGGATGACGTTTTGGGTGACAACGGCGGCAGCGATGAATGACTAGGATGTTTGACAGCTGACCAATCGAGTTGGTTTAGCCATGGGTCGTATTTTGATTGAGACGCGTCGGTGCTTTCTGAGATAGTTTTGGCTAGCCGGAGGACAACATCTATGGTTTCGGAAGACCTGTCGCCGCTTGCGATAGCGATAGCGAGGTCCGTGTGCTCCGAATGAAGTAGTCCCTTCTTTAGATAACCGAAACCATGCGTCGGCCCCAGAACTGTAGTAACTTTACCTTTTCCCGCACTGGGAAACCTCGAGACCTCTCCATTCGCGACGAAGTGCCATTTCTGAGCTGGAGAGTACTGAAGAGGCGAGTCATTGAAGGCTAGTTTAAGAAGTAAGGGGAGCATGTTTTTGATAATACGAGTATCCAACGGTCCGAGAGACAACATCTCACTATACCATGCTGGGATGGTCGAGTGGGATGATGGCATTGTGATGGGAGGATCTGAGGTTTCCGATGCTGCGGGCTACGATAGAGGTCAGTTTCACTTTGCATGTTAAGCACCGATGGGGTCTGTACCTGTTCCGACACGTTCACGCCCCTTGATTTGCCAGCAACCTTTGGCGTCCAGTCTAACTGGCTAAGCCAGACATCATGCCGCCATCTCTCTCCGGTCACCAAGTCTTTGGCTTCGACCGCAAGGTCGACGAGCTGTTTCTTCACTTTCCCTTCGAGCTCCCGATATGTCCTTTCTGCGCTCTCCAAGTATGTTTCCCAGTCTTGATTGACGGTCAAAAAACTGGAACCCATCCTCAGTACCCCCGCGAAGGACACCGGATTTGGGCACGCCATCAGAAAATCGGGTAGGACCTTCGCGTACACTGCATGTGTAACGGAAACGTCCTGCGCACAATAACGTAAGTAGTCCCGTATGTTCTGGACGATCTCTGCAGGACTACATGACGCGAAGTTGTCCCGCACTTCCTTCTCCATATCGATGTTGCAATGCAGCTTTGCCACATCCTTCAGCGAGTTAGCCGACGTGATGTCTTCCCAGCGTTTGGAGCACATTTCGGCCTCGGCAGAGTCTTCACTCTCCAGGAGTTGAGGGAGTGTCTCCTCCATCTCCTGACGCATCCTGCGAAGCTCATCTCGTTTCGCAGAATCCGACTCGTGTTCCTGCCTGAGCTCAGTCTCTTGCAGGAGTGCAACCACTGCCTCAAAAGCCTCCTCCTTCTGCTCGCGTTCCTGGAGCTTCGATTTACGATACTTCATCCACGCCGGGCGCTGATGCGACGAGATGCCTTTCACTGCAACGTGCATGGCCATGGTATCGAGGAACCTGTTCGCCGAGCCCGAGACGCTGTACTCTTCTTTGATGCGTGCACGATCGAACGACACGTTGTGCCCGACTACCACGCGCGGGACAGATGGGTCGCCGAGGGGAATGAGATGCTGCGGATTGTCACTCTCGCCCAACAGCCATGGCGAGATCCACGCGTACCAGCCATTAGGCGTCGCTGCACACGCCATGATCGCGTATTCTGAGTGACGCCACAACGTCTCCACGTCAAAAACAAGCATGTCTTCAGGCTGTTCATTATGCTGCGGATAGTCGACGTGCTCGCTGTAGCTAGACCCATCAGGATGGTGATGGTACTTCGTCCAGCCAGACTGGATGTCCCAGTGGTCAGGGCGTGGTGGAAGGCCCGCGGACGCGAGGTCGCGGGCAAAGTTGAGCCACGGCTGCGCCGCGCGCTCTCCAATACGATAGAAGTGCTCGTCGATGGTGTGGCCTTTGAGGGGCGGCAGCACGAAACCTGTGTCTGGTAACACGGAGCCCTGCGTGCGGTCGAGCCCGTGCATCACCAGATGGTCCTGAGCGATGCGCACGTATGGGGTTTCTGGTGGAGGGAACAAGACATTGTTGAAGATCTGGGCATGTAAGCGGCGCGACAGGAGCTGGACACCAAGCTCATTCCGTTTGACTGCAAGTCCATGTAATCGGATTCTGCTGATACATGATCTGACAAGTAGACGCACCGCAGTTCAGAGGCAGAACAGCTTTCTTGGATCGCGCGCGCGTATTCTTGTTGCCATTGAGCGGTTGGTTGACACTCGCAACCTTCTGAATAGCAGTTTGGGACGAAAGACATTTCCGCTGGAGGGCAGAAGACGTTGAGAGGGATGGACTGTGACAACGATGGTATCGGAGAGCACGTTGAGCGCTGGACGTGTTTAAGCAAGCATGTCTGACTACGGACATTCGCAGGCCCTTGAAGACATTCGCAGTAGCTCAGCAAAGTGGCAGTTGCCCGATATGGCACATGGCGGGCTCGGGCCGCGTCCCGATATACGGAGTTATGTTCTGCAGGACTACATGGTGTTCCCAAATATTGTCTGCTCAATCCAAGCTAGTTACACCATAACTCGACCCATAGCTGCTCTTTCTCTTGCTGACTCTCTTGTTTTTCATCATGACTCGTGGTGCTGATTGGAGCCGACCCCATGTTGGCCAGTTCGCCGCCGCGGCGCTGGCCTGGATTCGTCTGTCGTCGGCCAATTCCCTAGTGAACCGGGCGATCTCTGCATCGTACTTTCAGGAATTTGGCGCGCGCGTGACAGCTTTGGCTCTTTCTGCACAGAAGCATTGGTTGGCAAGACGGGTCGTGAAACATATAGGACATACCGTAAGACAGTTTTGACAGGGGTCGGCTGTCTCTGCTCGGTGGAACTGATCTTTGCTGCCTGCACAAGAAGGCAATTGTTGCTGGCAATGTAAAGAGCTAGGGCAACTTCTTGCGTTAGTTAATTGCGACATGACTTAATGCATAGCCAGTTTTCATGAATAGATAGTGAGGCGAAAGACGATAATCAACTACGACTCACAATAGGCACTTGTCCTTGTCAAGCTGTTCAATCAATTCAAATCCAGAGAATGACATTGGACATACCTGCCGTTTGCTAGCAACGCTACACCCCCAGGGGGATGTAGGACGAGCTTGCTTACTTGGCAACCTTAGAAGAGTCAACGTGATCCAGAGAGACCTCGCTAAAAAGTGCATCCAGTATCATTTCAGGAGAAAAAACAGTCCGCCCACTTGACCCCACCGACGAATACAACCCCAACGTCACAGGAACTGGTCTGGGTGACTTTAAGAGTAAACTGCTTGATACCGAATGTAATAGTAAGACGTCCGCCGATAGTAACACATCCTGGTCCCATGAATGGGATACATGGTTTACAATTGAGGTGAGGACATTTTGTATCAGCGATAATCCGACCTCAGTATCGAGATCCACCAAAATGAAGATAGTCATAGGTGTAACACTGGCTTGTGGACCATCAGATCAATTAACGACATATAAAAGATGCTACATACGAGGATGCATAAAGCTGCCACTGTAGACCTGCAAGCCAACCCTCTGGAACATAGCAGGCAGGTTGACGACATGGATATAATTGTCCAAAGGGTGCATATCAGGTTCTCTTCTGTGCCGTCAATCGTAGGAGGTGTATCCACATCAGATTGCTCTTTTACACCTTTTGATCAGTGGGTTTGAGGCATAAGGATACTGAGATAGTATTGAAAGACTGGCACATAATTGTTGCCAGAAAGATTGGAATACCTTTCCCACTTGCATTTGGACTGATTGAACAAACTCTTAATTCGCAGGGTGAACCTCTGCATTGCCCGATGAGAGACGTGTAGAGCACTTATATCGTCTAGTTCATAGTGTCTTCCACATCCCCATTCTCTGCGCGTAGGCAGGGCTTTCCTGAGCCAAGCTTTGATTTCACTGGAACCATTGGCCATGGACTCAAAATTCACAACTTGTCCATCCTCTGAAGTTGACCTTGCAGACACTGACACTTCAAAAATAATGTGGGAAATAGAAAAATCAACCCACTCTGGAAGTTTGTTGAGTTGGTCAGTAAATTGCAATACCTAACATGAGCATGACTGTGAACAACAAGACAGACCCACACCATATTTCTGTAAAGTACTCGATTGTCAGAAGAGAATCATCAGTGAGCCTGTCCTCACACCACAAACAATGGTAGCACATTTTGCCGCGCATGCGGCACTGCCTTTTTGATATGACATTGATTGGACATAAACGACAAACAATCAAGAGACGGTACAGAAGATGATAGGTGATATTTGGTAGCCAATGTCCGCATGGACAAGTAAAGATCAATATCCTGCACCCTACCTTGGGTAGTCAGTGTAGATACTGCATCTTTTGTCTTAGACTGCACTCCTTCCATTCAGCTTGACGGAACGTCCAGGGTCCTTCCCTCCTTTGCACTCTGGTATGCCAACTGAATGAGCTCGACTACAGACGTCGCTTCCTCCCATGTTACATCCTGGTTCGCTCCTTCGCGGACCACGGCAGCAAGGTTGCGATGTAATTCTGAGATTCGCTTCCATTGGCAAGATTTTAAATAGTGAAGAGAAAAAAATCTATTAAGAGTGGCGTTGAGGCCGGCGTACGAGCCAGACTCGTTGGACGGCCAGCTGCCGCACGGATGCAGGTTTGCATGGGTTCCACAGGAAGAAAAGCAAACAAACTCACGTTGACTTTTCGATGGATCCATCGTGTTGTAAATTCTCAACAGTGCCCCAGATACTTTCGGGTTCAAGGCCGAACCCCTGTTCGTGGACGTCGTTGAAGGAAGGGATCACTTTCAGTTGTTCCTCCTGAATGTCGACGCCATACTTGATGTACGTCCCCTTCGTTCCTCTTACGTAGTATCGGAGCTGGGGAGATCGAACGGAGAGAATATGAGCACGGAGAATGGCCGTGAACGGGTGGGGAGAAACAACGCCCGGGGGATAACGAAGGAGGATCGTGAACTAAAGCACGTGTGAACGGAGCATCGCCGAGAGCAAAAAGGAAACATACATTGTCATCGACCCAAGGATCACCAATAACCCGCACATTCTCAATGAATGCCGTTATGGTCTTGGGCTTACCCCAGAGAGCGAGCGCCTGATCGATGAGATGCGGGCCTAGGTCGTAGGTTTGGCCGTTGGCAGGTCGGGGTTGATCCTTCCATGTTTCCTTTAAGGCCGTGCGGTATTGATCAAAACTTGGAATTGTGTTAAAAGGCACGGAGAGAGCGAGCGATAAACACCTACTGCGACTCAAACTCAACAAGGCCGCCGAGGGAGTGCGGACACGTAGGTGCCTTGAGCAGGGAACGCAGCGCAATGTAGTCAGAGTCCCAGCGTCTATTCTGGAAGGGGTACAGGACCAAGTTCTTGGACTTGGTGAGCTGTCCGAGTTCTTTGGCTTCTTGGAGGGTAGCGGTGATGGACTTGTCGACGAGGACTCCCTCTGCCTCTCCCTCCGAGACGCCTGTTCCTCCTCCCTTCTCCGAGCCAACAGTTTCTTAAGCCCACCTTCACCCGAGTACGGCTTGGAGGGGACGAGACTGTCCTTAGACGACCTCTTGGATGCATGCTTGGTTTGCTTATCAAACATGCCGAGACGAGGTTTGTCGTCGCGCCTGTCGCGTCTCGTCAAAATGAGAGGACGGGGCTTCGAATGCGGCTGTAAGAGCTCGAGAAATGCCGGTGTTGAAGTCGAGGTGCCATCGGAAGAGGCAACCTTGAGGCGAGTAGGGATGAGTGGTGTCTTGTAAACCTCAAGCTCGTGAAGTGCTCGTTGAGCTGCGTTGATGGGGCGGAGATATGCTGCACGTGGCATCAGACCTAATGATGGGATGTGACCGGGAGAAAAGGAAACGCACTGTTGTTGGATGCATTACCTTGGCTGCCAATAATGAGCGTGCTGCGAGATCGGGTGATGGGGAAGGGGATAAGCACAGGCCAGGAGGGAGATGGATGAGAAAGCGCATACAGATCTCTGGGCCTGGGCAAGGGTGCCGAGAGTCATGGATGTGCTAGAGTCGCTGACGCGGCGCTGTTCAGAGGGGGGAGGTTTGACAAAGATAGGATTAGACATGAGAGCGGTGAGCGGAGGAGATTGTGCTCGCGCCTCTGAGGATGAGGGCCAAATTCAGGGATAGTGGGAGGAACCATATTGGAGCGGAGGCGGAACGGGGGTTTCGATGGAGGACATGATGGATTGGGAGAAAGCTCCATGGAGACATCGCGACTTGGAGGAAGAGAGATAAGGGTGGGCTCGTTCACGGGGATGCGACGAGAAGGAGGATCCATGGACATGGTGCAGGCGACGGCAAGAGGCTGGGAGCGAGGCTGGGAGGGAGAGGCAGCGGATTGAGCGTGGCGAGGGGCGGGAGGAGCTGACAGGTTAGAGGGCGAAAGAGCGGAGGGCGGCGAGGGCTTGTTAGTCTGGGGATGGATGATGGATATCGGTGGATCAAGATAGCCAGGCCTCGAGACTCAGGACTCTCGAGTCGTATACGCTTCGGCCACGACCGCGATGAGGGATCATCAGACCCCTCGGACGGCGGCACCGGCTGGGCAACGCGTCTGCGCTTACCAGGCGTATCCTCAAAGTCGTTGTTGGCAGCGAACCAGGTGAGAGGTGCGGTGACGATGTTTTTCATCGTGGTGAGCATAGAGCCTGCACGGGCGGGGGGCGGGCGACGAGCATGAGGCTTCTTGCGGCGCTGGGGCAGCTGGCGGAGGGAGCGGGAGCGGGTAGACAACTGCATGATGGCCTGCACGGATGAGAAAAAATAAGAAAAGAGAAAACAGCTGCCAGTGACCAGTGGGCGAGCACGCCCCTGTTTGGCCTTGCTTGGCCCTGCAGTCGTTGTCTGTCCTCCGCCATGTTTAGCCTTGCCCGTACAACAACGAAGAGACTACCTTGTCTCCTCCGCTCCTTTGTCCACCGCGTCTCAGACGCCGACATGCAGCCCTCCATCTCAAACGTATCGTCCTTGCTATTTACACTCTATTGGCACCGTTTTTACCTTCTGCTAGACGCGTCAAGCTTACTTTTTTATTGACTCTGTCTTCCCCGTCCGTATTGGCATATGGGAGTGCATTCCGTCCTAGTGATGTCCTGTTATCCCCCTTATAGCTGATTCCTCTTTCAGCCTGCGCTACTACTGCAGCGTCTTCTGCCAGCCTGCCCTCCTTGACCAACTCAACATCCTCTTTTCCTCCTTCCACTTCTCCTCCTTATCCTTTGAGCCTCAGACCAAGCATGGGGGCGTGTTTGTGCGTTTCCAGTATGCCAGTCTCGAGTCGGATGACATCCTTCACCAAATCCAATCCGACCTTCGTGACCACATCTGGACTAAAGGCGGTGTTCCTTCTTCCGCTGGCTTGCGTAGACGCAACGTCTGGCTTGTCCAAGGCACACCTTGGCCTGAGGTTGGTTTTGCTTGCCTTCCTTTACAATCCGAGATCCTTCTTACGCCTCTGCTCTTTGCAGGACATGATTCGCTACGCATCAGTCGCTATTGCACCGTCGCCTTCGTTGACTTCCGCGCTGCAATCATCGCGCGTAATGTCGCACACGGCCTCACCATCGGCTCCACCCGCCTTCACATCACT